>LOJH01016271.1:0-10767 GCA_001685095.1 Ellobius talpinus
TTTTCTGGGCCCAGGAGCACCACGTGAATGGTGGGTACCTTCCTTTTTCTGATCTACGGATCCTTTTCAGGATATGGTTCCTCTCTCTGCCTATTGCCTCTAGGGTTACTGCTCTTTCTCTGCCTCTTTATCTTGTGGACAAAGGCCGAGCCAGTCATTTATCTTTCTGCCTCACCTGTGGGAAACAAAATCATATGTATTTCCAACTTCTACCAGTGGACGGTAAATGGAAAGAGTAGCACCACGTGGGCAACCACGACTACCGCCATTTTGTTTGAATTTAAGAAAGAGAGGAGCCACAGACTTGTGAGGTTCCCCCCCTTAGCCAAACGGTGTCAGCAGCAGGTTCTCCATAAGACCTGCTTTAAATTTTTAGAAATTACTTTTATGCTCTGTTACATTTGGCGTGTTTGTCTGATGGTCCACCTTGGCAGGGCCTGTGGAGGCATCCATTAAACACAGTGCTCTGTTCATTGTATCTCATTCCAGGGTAAGAAAGCAATAAGTCTCAAATATTTTAAATTGATATGTACTTTTATATCTGACACAACATACTATATATGTAATCTAACACTGCTTTAAAATACATTAAGCTGTTGTCCACTATTGTCATTTTTACTGTTAAGCTTCTATTGCAAACAGTTTTTTCTTCTTTATCCTTCACAAGTATAAATCATACCTGTTAAGTTAAAAACCAGTACAGTCAAGCTTGGACCCAGCTCTCTAGGCAGATCCTATACTGTAGTCATAACTTTAAATATATACCCAATAAACAGCTCTCTACTGATCAGAGATCTGGTGAATATGGCATTAAAATGTTTAATTATTAAAAGGTTTCCACAACAGAGAGACAGGTTGTCTCTTAGCAGCAGCATCTAATTTCTCCAAAGAAGATAGAAGACAGATGGGCATAGAACAATGTCATCCAAATTCGTTTCTTCAAGTGAAAACACTAACCACTGGAAAAAATGCCTTTCATCTGAACTCCTGAAGATCTCCAGTAGATAAAGGAGAACTTGAATCGATTGCCTAGCTGTCCAGGGCAAGACAGACTTTTCTTTCTACAGATTTTCTAACCCACAGGATCTTCTGAAGCCTGGCAAGCCTTCAGCAGAAGACAAATACAGTCCTGAAAGCCCCTGTCCTCAACGACCATGGAGGACCCTGAGGAGTAACTCTAGGTAGTCAATCGAGTAAGTTCCCTGTCATTTTTTAAACCAATAACTCAAGTAAAATTTTAACCTTCTCAAAGATTTCTGAGGCAATTTTATGGATGTGAGGTTTAGCCAGTTTAAAAAGGACAACCTCACAAAACAAATTTCAATGACTTCTTACTATTTTCTAAATAAAAGGTGTTTTAAGATACAAAAGCTCAAACCAAAAAGGCATTTTAAGATATACAAATACAAATTATTAAGGTTTGTACCTGCAAATTATAAATATCTGAGGACAAATGCAAGTTATCAAGTCTCTCATTATGTTGCTGTTCATAGTCTTGACATTATCAATAAATAAGTTATTAATCTAATTTTGACAGAGTACTATACTGCAATATCAAGATTTTAAATTCTCTTGTTTTTTTTTCTAAAGATACTTTTCATTATGCAAAAAATCTGTCACAGTCATTCAGGCATAAATATGCTGCCATTTATACAATGAATTTGTCTAAAACCCACGGTTTACAAACTCAAAGAATTTGGGTGTGTTCCAGGAAGCCAAATTGAAGGATTCACCTTACACAAATCAGACACACCTCTCTCTCCATTCCCTGACCCTGACAGCCTCTTCTCAATTACCAGGATCTAAAGGAAAATTTTCTCCCTACACTTAAATTTGTACTCTGTTGTGCCAACACCTTGCCAGGTCCAAGAGACACCAGACTGTTCCTCACCACAAATCCTGAACAGGAGTAAAGCAGCCAGATACCCCAGGACATGACCAGCACCCTAGCTTTCTGAGATCTCCCCAGGCTCCAATATTCACAAACCATCAAGAAGCAGCCTTGAGAACCCTTCAGCTTCCATGCCTAACTCCTCACCTTTTTATTATAACAGGAAGATGGGAATGTTATCATCTGTTGGCCTTCCTTGCCGTCTGGGTACCCTGTCCCTTTAAGAGACAAGCACCACCCATCCCCATCTCTTCTCACTGAAGTAAGTGAATCTTTTGCATCCTTTCCTTCTCCTCTCTTAGTCATTTTCCTTCTAAAAAGGGAGTCTCTGCCTTCTCTCCTTCCCCCTTCTTCCCCCTTCCCTCCTGACTCTCCTTACCCTTGCGCCCTTACCAATACCCACTGAATAAACTCTGTCTCCAAGTCCTCTGTGTGTTGCGTCTGTCTGTCCGCCAACCACCACAGTCTCCCACTTGCAAATGACCAGGGTCACCCAAGCTGCTGTAAATCTTTCAAAATTATTTTGAGAAAGTTATCATTTTTTTCTCCTTGACCATTTTATTGTAAATAATAAGTAGGTGACAATTGACTTTATTTTTTCACAATGCAGGTTTCTTAAGTCTTTAAGTATATATTTTGAAATTTCTAATGAAGGTACCATGGTATTAGCAATAAAGATAATTTGGGGATTTGTTCATATTTATTTCTTGGATTTGTTTGAATGTCTGCATATTTGTATTAAATTGATTACATGTTGTGCTTCCTTGGAAGCCAGAATAAGACATCAAATCCCATAGAACTGGAGCTACAGGACATTGTTAAGTCATTTGGTATGGATACTGATATAGGATCCCAGGTCTTCTGCAAGTAAAGCATGGACACTGAGCTATTTCTATAACCCCAGAAATAATTTTAAACAACAATAATTTGCATATATAGACTATTTAATGATTGCCTAGCATTGTCTAAAGTGTTCTAATGTATTCTAATATATTAATATAATATAATGTATTTTAAACAGCACACAGCAATTCAAGAAAATTAACCTTTTAGGATGAGAAAATTTATATAATCAATAAAGATCGAGTGATCTATGTTACAAAAGATGTGAAAATCAAAATGCTATTAATATTATTGATGAGGGAAAATGTTTCTAAAATCAATTGATTCTGATAGTAGGTTTTAATTACATAGATCTAACCTATCTTACCTTTTCTTCCTGTCTCAATCAGAAGTTTCAGACAGTTGCTGATTTTGAACTGTCATAAAACTAAGAGAGACATGATAATTTTGCCAATACTGACAAGCACGTGTAAAATAATGAAGAAATATATTCTTATTTTATTTTGTGGCCCAGAAGAAGTTTCTACCCACTGAAGACCATGTTCATAATGAATTATCTGAATACAAGTACCAAATGTACTGTGATTCAGCTTTTATTTATGTAGATCTTTTAAAATTTTAACTAATGCATAAAAGCCTTTTTAAATGTTTATGTACTTCACTTCAATCCTGATAAAGAGTGAGCTTTGTGACAGAACTAATTTCAAGGTGAAACAAACAGACTTGAAGATTTTATCAAAACATATTTTAAACATAGATCTTATAGGTGTTAATGGAATGAAAAACAATCAGGGAAAGAATGTGACATACCTAAATGGCAGTCCTTTCTCAGAGTTGTAGCCCCATCTGAATTGAACCCATGCAGTCCTTTTGCATATTGCCACAGTGTCTGTGATTTCGATTGAACATTTCCAAAGAAGTCACAGTAACCTATAGTTTTGTGTAGTTCCATCAGTCTTGTGGTGAGAGGTTTGATGAATAAATGTCCCACTTAGAACTAAATGTTCCAAAGCTGTCAACCTTTGAACATTGTCTTATTGTGTGTCTCTGTATTATGTCCCCTTCTAATGAAGATTAAGAAAAGCATTGATCTATGAGTTTTGCAGTGTGTCATTAGGACTGATTTTATTTCTGTTTTTCTAGCAGTAAAATAGAGTTAGGTTTTCCCTAGGTTCATGATCTACCTAGTCTCAGGTTCTTGCCACATTCATCAGATCAAACATGGGTTCCACCTCATGGAGTGGACCTTAAATATAATTTTAAAAAGAAAAAAGTAACAGGTATCATTCATATTTGTGCCTCTACTGCACTGATCTCTCTTTTACAGGTTGCTTTTATAGGTCATTGGGATAAAATTAATTATTAACAGGAACAGATAAGTGTTTCTTCAAAAAAGGCAAAGAAACACCAAAGAAGTTTTCAATATCCTTAGCTATTAGAGAAATAAAATTTGGGTCTGCTTTGAAATTTTATTATATAGCAGTCAAAATGGACTAGCTCAATAAAACAAATGAT
This sequence comes from Ellobius talpinus, assembly GCA_001685095.1. Classification (NCBI taxonomy): domain Eukaryota; kingdom Metazoa; phylum Chordata; class Mammalia; order Rodentia; family Cricetidae; genus Ellobius; species Ellobius talpinus. Next base: position 4,250 of record LOJH01016271.1, read on the forward strand.
AACATATGATGGTGAAAATACAAGGAAAAGGAACATCTTCCTTTCTGGTTTGGATTCAACCAATGTAGAAGTCAATGTGGAGGTTCCTGGGGATAGATGTGGGTGTTAATTTAAACATTAGGTATATTTGTTTCATTTAGAATATACACAGACATTAGGACAGTAAGGAAGCTAGTGAAAGCAGACCTAAGGAAGAGGAGTTGGAATGTAGTGTTCTAAGAGATAAAGGAGAAATTAGAACAAGATGATTAAAAGGCTTGTGGTTTAAGGACAGTATAAAGGAAGGAGAACTTGGTAGGGATAATTAACAAAAAGGGCATTTTGAAAAGCTATATGGAAACCTACTGTAGAAGCTTCCTAAAATATATACATATATAACAAGATTAAAAATGAGATCAGTATATAGTGGAGGAGACAATATCCCAAGCAGACATCACATTCTATCAAATAAAGTCCTCAGTACCAGAAATGGATTATATTTTACTTTTAGTACTTGCTAAAAGATCTTCCATAATCACCCCATAAAATACTATTGGTTAATGCTATTGGTACCATGCGCAACCTGATGGAGGATGCCATATACTTATATCACGGAACATGGAGTAGAGAGATCAAGCTGGTTCTCAATTGGAAGCTTCACCCTTTTTTCCTAGAAATCTTAGTGCTGGAAGTTCCTAAATATGCTACCAGAGGAGGAAAAGAATCATCAGTCTCCCCAGCTAAGAAACCTGTCAGCTACAACCTCAAAACATTAACCTGTTTGCAAAGTATGACTGGTACCTTTTCAACATTGCTCAGAATTGAAGTCTAGCAACAAGAGTAAAAGATGAATATTTTTCTTTTGGGAGCAAATTCACAAATTATGCTTTCTGGGTCATTCAGTGTTTAGATGTAGAAGAGAAACAGAAAGCTAAACTCTAAAGCCTATATACATAACTTGGACCTGACATAAATACAATCTATTTGCTGTTGTTGACAAGAAGTCTCTGGTAAATATATATTGTCCATGTAAACAATATTTGCCAAGTAGTGTCTAAGTTTTCTATTCCATTATCAGACCAGCAAATCATACCTTCTTTCTCAAGCTTTCCATCCCGTGTCCTCCTAAGATTTCTTATCTTTCTATCCTGCTACAATACAATTCATCTTATGTTTGAGTTTACAAAATTATTTTAATTGTTGTCTTTCTGAATAACTTTGATTCTATACCAAGAATTGAATTTTCTATGAGCATTCATAGTATTTTGTGTTTCAAATTGAGATATTTGATATACTTAGATTTTTTATGCAGAGTCAGAGATCAATGAGGTTTAAGTTCATTCATCTGCATGAGAACATATAGTTTTAAAAGCATCATTTGTGGGAGATGTTTTATTTTCTTTGGTGTATATTTACTGCCTCTTTGACAGATATCAGAAGGTTGTCATTACATATTCTGATGTTTGGACATATATTTTGTGCCACTGATTTACATTTCCATTTCTGTCAGTATTGTACTGTTTTTATTACTATATCTCTAGAACATACTTTAAATAGTAATTTAATAAACCCTCAAGTATTGTGCTTTTTTTCTCAGTTTTTATCTGTCTCTCCAGGGTCTTTGATAATTTCAGATGAGTTTTAGATTGGCTTTTTCTAATTCTGTAAAGAATTTTGTGGATATTTCCATTGGGATCACTTTGCATGTGCTGAAAGCTTCTTGAAAGGAAGGTCATTTTCATAATTTTAACTCTACTAATGCATGAATATAATATTCTTTTATTTTTAATGTCTTCCTTAATCCCTTTCCACAAATATTTAAGTTTTCATTGCAGAGGTCTTTTACCTTCTTGATAAGATTTATACCCATGGTCCATGAAATACAGGCAGTTAAAGACTTCTGCAAAAAAGAAGATTAGGGTTTTTCATAGATGAGCTCCTAATTGGTTATCCACTACAATAAAAAAATGCCCTGAAATCATAAGCAACACCAAATGGACTCAAGTTATACTTTATACTTATTTATATACATAACCATAATATTCAAAACAAAAGAACAAACAATTAGACACAGAACAGGAGGCATGGATAATCAGAGGGAGGTAAATAAAGGGAATTTTTAAACTTTTTTAAAAAAGAATTGGATTTTTCATAAAGTACGAAGTAACTTTGAAGACTCTAGCAGTTTAAGAGTCTCTGAATCTAGTTTTAATGTAAAAAGAGCTTCTTTGCAGAAATTCAAGGAGTTGAAGCAGTTAGTAAAAAATTAATTGTGACCAAAACAAGGCAAAACATGGTACGCACTGTGGAATGCCTGCAGGTTGGAGTTATTTTTTCATAGAGTTCCTACTCCTCCTTACCACAACCTCACAGTTTCAACATTAAGAAATATCAGCCCTTCATTCTTGGCTGAGAACTGATCATAATACTCAGGCTCTTTTTGCTTAAAATTTCCATGCTGAGTCTTTTTGCATTGCCCTAGACAATTTCATATACTGTCATGACTGCAGCATTGGAAGCTTCATATCATAGGAGCATTATATCTATATTCAGAAAGACAGCTTAAATGTGAGGTTGCTTTGCTTAGACTTGGTATGAGTCACCCCACTATAAATAAAGTTACTGAAGAGTTTCTTTTTTCTTCTGGGGGACCAGCCTCTAGCAGCTCAAAGAGAATCTACTGAGTGGGCCCATACTGTGGCTTTTTTTCTGAAAGTTTAAGGGAAAGAGACACTCATATACTCTTGATGATTTCCTTCAAGTTTCTTTATCCTTCTTTTGCACTGTCTATTCTTTTTTTTCCTGGTACTTTTATTTTCTCATTATTGATGTCTTCCTTCTAATTCCTTCTAACTCTCTCATTGTTGATGGTTTTTTCCTCCTAAATTTCTCATTCTGGATGTTATCCTTCTAACTCTATATTTATTCTTGATGTTTTGATATAATTCCTTCTAACTCTCTCATTCTTGATATTTTCCTTTTAACTCATTTTAACTCTATTTTTGTTCTTTTCCTTCAGCTTATATATCACAGAAAAATCTTTCAGGCAATATAAAATTACAATGTGGCTACATTCTGTGTTTCAAGTGATGGACTGCAATGAATACAAGTAAAAACAATGTGTTTTCTATATTCCTTACATGTTTAAACATTTTACATATTATGGGTGAAAAACAGATTATGCAAAGAACCCATATACATTCATACCCAAGCAACTTGTTATAGACTAACGGTGTATGAACAAACACTGGTTCTTTTACTGGCAGGCTGCATTTTGCACTTACAAAGAAAGAACCTGTCACTTTGTTACTTATTTGAATAAACATGACCCCATTTGTGTCATTATATATAGTAAACATTGCCTCAGGAAAGGCAGGAGCAAATGTATGCATTGCTTTTAGCAGAACATCAGTCCTGAACCACAAATCAAGAAGTACAGGATGTCAATTTACCGAGCTGTTGCTAAGACAGCTCCCCCAAAACTGATACTTCTTATTTTAATGCCCTTGATTCCAAGGAAAATTATTAATTGAATTTGAAAATTAAACATTGAGAAATTCATATATCTAAGTTCAATCAGTTGACTTACTAAATAAAATGACTAGTTGCAACTTGTAAAAATAGTTTCTAGTGGAATATAGAGCAGGTGTATGGATATGGGTTTTCGTCAGTTCTCAGCACCACAATCAATTGGATAACTACCAAGATATATAAAATATAATAATAAAAATATCTTGATGGGTTAATGTTCAGAATGAGGACAGCAGAGCTTTCTTTGTTGGCAGCATAGAATAAATGTCATAGTCCATGTTTTGGTCATTTAAAATGAAAACAGGCTTATTGACCATCAACTGAGCTTGTGTCAAGAGTCAATCAAACACACTTTCACAGCAATGTGTGTTGTTACATACCCGTAATCCCAAAACTATGGAAGCAGAAGCAAGAGAAATATTTTAAGTTCAACTTCAATGCCAAATGAGTTTGCAGCGTGAGTATTGGCTCCTCAGGGTTTACAGATTGAGCTTCTGTCTCCAAAATTGGTGAATAAAATTCAGTTCAGTATTCCTAAGCCATTATTAACTAATGAATTATTCAAATCAACAAGGTAGAGAGAAATAGAGGCTGACTGGAAATTGTTTGAGGCTTTTGATTCCTGTTATATTGTTATTTGCTGCAGGTATTGATCACACCTATTACTATAAGTTTTATCCTGTGAATCCCGATTTAATTCTTTGGGACACATTTGTTAGAGAATGTTGAGTCTTCTATTTTAAAAGCAGCATTTCATATCAAGCTCTAGGATTTTATAGCTTTATTCAGAAAAAAGAAGCAATAAATTAAAAATACACAAAATTCAAGAAAGAGAGACAGACACACACACATAAACACATACATGCAAGCACACACACATTACAGAGAGAGAGAGAGTTTATAGAATGAGGAACTTTTCTATAGCACATTTTACAGAAAAATTTTGATTAATTGACTTTATTAATGACAGATCTATGTTAAAGTGGAAGCCTTGATCAACATTTTTGCTTGATTTACTAGAATATTTAATCTCAATCAGAGAAACTGAATTGTTGTTTCATTGGCCTAAAAAGGATTTGAATAATTTCTATTTGATACATGTCAGGTGCTGATGACAAAGCAAATAAATTTTCCTACCCACAGCTAGCCTGTGAACCAAGAAATTTACTGCATAACACAATTAACCCATTCATGAGTGGTAACTCATGAATGATGCATCCTTGGATCTCCTTGCACAGTTCAGGGAATGTCTCTTGCCCATTCCCAATAACCAGACAGGGTGGTCACAATCTCTTAGTCTTCTTGAGAATACAGGAAGTTTCCTACTTGAACTGAGTAAACTAATGTCCTTATTTTTTAAAAAAAATACCAAAGTGTAACACAGGGAAAGTATAATTAAGTAATATTTCTATCTTGTTGAAATTAAAAGCTCTGAAGTTGAGCTAATAGCTAGGCATGGTGGCATATGTTACTTGTAAACATAACCTGTAGGAAATAAAGACACTGAATGCAAGAGCTCTAAAGCTGGTTGGCAAGCTTTTCTAGCCTGTCTAACACTTCCCAGGATCTTAAGGAATGACAAGCAAGGTAGGGCAGGCAACATAGGGCCCTGGCCTCCTATTCCTCCTTAGAGATTCTGGTAGCAAAGACTTTTTACCAGAAGCCATAGGGGTTTACAACAGACGACAACCAGTATTCAGCAGGATAACCTACCAGATGAATAATTCTTCTTGAGGAGATGCACTAGGGAAAGTTCATGGGATTACTGACTGTGAAGACCACTTGTCTTCTGTCTGTAATTTCTCTTATGTGCCACTTTTTCTTCTCTAAGAACTGCATTTCTTCCCCAATAACTACTGTGGGTTTTCCCCAAAGCTTGCATGTTTATCTCAGGTAAATGTTCTATTTGGCAAACACATAGCTGTGGATGGTTAGGAAAATGATTGCTGCTTATTTAGTATAATTTTGATGAATAGAAATAATACTAGGACATCCTTCATTATTCAGACTGACATAGGAAAGTAATAGTTTTCTTAGTCACAAAGACAGCTAATTTTAGACTTCAGAACAAATTCAAAACAGTCCCTGTGGAGAATACACAACAATAAATTCTCAGCTGTTGTTTATTGCTGTTTCAAGGACAGGCCAGAAGCAACTTTTGTAGACATAACCCTCTACAGTAATTGTTCCTTTGCGCATATTCCAGCCTCAGTTTTTGTTACAGACTTAAGGTTCAGCCAACTGTTTACTTTCTGTGTGAGAACCCTCACCAACTTAAGAGTCACATGCAAGGCCAAGCATTACTGACTGCCAGGGCAATGTGACCTCCCTAGCCTAAGAGAAGCAATGTTACGTATCTCGTGTTGTGACAATGGGTCAGGCCCAGAAAATGCAACATACAATTGTTTAGAGTTTCACTGTGAGGGGAGCGGTGGAGCAGAGGAGGAAGTTGTGAAGACTTATGTAGATGAGCAGAGAGGTTTTCAAGCAAGAGGAGCAAGAGATGAAGGGAACAACTGTGTTCAGAGCTGTGTACGGTGTGTATGGGGTGTGTGTGCTGAAAGGGAAAAATAATAAAAACTGTGAAGGTAGGTAACTAAGTGGAGAATGCATGGAAAATGTAACTGTGTGCAGATGAGGAAGGTGAAGCTGTGTAGAAAAGAGATGTTGAAAAAAATAGAAAGATGTGTATCTGTGTGAATATAGATATAACTGTGTATGACCTTGTAGGAGAGAGATGTGTGTATTTAAAGAGAGTGATATAACTATATGTAAAGAAAGTATCTGTGTGGATACAGGGAGATTCTCAGAGAACATTTTAAGCTGCAGTAAATGAGAAAGTTATTATCTGAAAGCATCTGGGTTTCCTTATGTTTTCCTCTCTCAGATAGAAAAATCTAACCTTCAGCTAGACACAATTTTTTCCTAAACCCTTCTTATCTGGAGATATGTTTTTGCCTCTCTCTCTCTCTCTCTCTCTCTCTCTCTCTCACACACACACACACACA
>LOJH01016272.1:0-13428 GCA_001685095.1 Ellobius talpinus
ATATAATCAGCCCCAAATCTAGCCCAGCACGCTCAGTCACCCGAACGGCTGATGTGTCCACAGGCGCCTATGTGAAAGAAATAAAATCCTCTTGCTGTTTGCATCCAGTGGCCTTGGTCTCGGTTCTTGAGCAGGGGGTCTCATCCCGGGGAAGACACCCCTCGGGGGTCTTTCACTTTAATCATCTCTAGGTTACTCATAGGAAATATCATGTTAGTAGCTAATTCTGTATTGTTCAGGGAAAAACAATGAGAAAAGACTCTTCAGCACAAATGCAGTTTCAACTCTCCAAAATTCTGCCTATGGTTGGCTCAACCTGCAAATATCAAAGAAACTGAGAAAAGAAGTCAACTGTACTTAGATCAAGAGAGCTTAAGTTTAAGAAAGCATCTTGAGAGAAGGAGCTATGATAAACTAGAAGTAGTGTTTGTGAGACTTGGAATTTGGATGGAAGAAAGCAGAAAGCCAAAGTAATAAAATCACCACTGGAGGAGGAAAAAAAAGAAAAAAAAGGAAGAGCTACATGAAATAAGACTAGACAGACTTTTCTCCATAAAGAAGCCAACTGGTATACCCAGCCACACCACACTGTTATGCTGAGTTGGGTCCAGGAAAGCGATATCAAACAACTCTGAAAACCAGATGCTACAAAGAGCCAGGCAGAGACAGTACCAATTGGAGGCTGAATTTAATGTAGCTGGAGAAGAGAGTGGAGCAACAGGCCATAAATAAGGTACCAGAAAAGGGCACAAGGCCCTTACCATTTCCTCACGCCTGCCACTACCTAGATGAGCAGATCCTCAGACTGCAGGAAAAGCAGCAGAATGGTGAACATGTCACAACATCCTGATGGGACTAACAGACTTGAAACAGAAAAATGGGGATCAAAACAGAGGTGCAGTAGGCGGGCTTAATCTAATTCTCAACAGCCCCCATCCTGGCAAGAGCAGGAAGAAGCTGTATGGATAGTTTGGCAAACCTGCTCCTTTATAGACTAAACTAATGTAACCAGAAGGCTCTCCCCAACCAGGAAGAAATACAAACTGAAAACATCCTTCTATCAATTTCAGTTTGTATTTTAATCTTTGCCCTAAATGTTTTCATTTCTTTTTTGTTATTATTAATTTTTAGTATTTATACTTCTGTACTTTTAGGAGGTCGGGTGAAACTTAAAGTTTTATATTTGTCCTTCCTTTCTCTAGACTTTAACATACAAATTTCCTCTATTGTTTTCATACTCCTAACCCATATATATTCTTACTGATCCCCTCTCCCAGGACCTTTTCACTTGACTATTTAAATATTTACTTTTTAAAAAAGATTTATTTACTGTGTACACAGTATTCTGTATGCATGTCAGAAGATACCAAATCTCATTAGAAATGGTTTTGAGCCACCATGTGATTGTTGGGAATTGAACTCAGGAACTCTGGAAAAGTAATCAGTGCTTTTAGCCTCTGAGCCATCTCCCCAGCCCCAACATCTGTTAATTTTAAAATGATTTCAGAGTCCCATTAAAAAAAACCAGACCAACCACTAAATTAAAGACTTAAATACATAGGCAAGTATATCAATCCATGACCTAGACAAGAAAATAAGTTACCAGAGTACTTAAAATAATCAGTAAAAGGAAAAATGTAAAAATATGAAGCAAATATTCATGAAGGAAATCGAGATGATGAAAAGAATAACAAAAAAGTTGTAGAAATGAAAGAACAAATCATCAAATAAAGTCACAGTAGAAAACACTGCAACACACAAAAGTAAACAGAAGAATCAATGTTGGAGATGAAGGGTAATGTATAAAGTGGACATAAAGGGGAAAAAAAACAAAAACAAAACTAAAATTTCTTTAAAAAAATTATATTCTAGAGACCAAATCTGAATCCATGGATAGAAGCAGCAGAAAAAAAAATCCATAGGCTAAGACAATGTATTCAATAGAATTATAGCCAAGAATTTGCCAAGTCTTGAAAAAGAGATCCAAACACAAGAAGTATTAAGGACTCCAAATGGGGAGGTGGCTCAGTGGCTAGGAGCACTAGTTACTCTTCTAGAAGACTTGGGGTTCATTTTCCAGAACCCACATGGTATCTCACAACCATCCAGTTCTAGGGGATACAGTGCTGTCTTCTAATCTCTGTGGGCACCAGGCATGCACAGACACCAGGCAGACAAAAAGTCATATACATAAAATAAAACTTTCAAAAAAGAAAATAAATGACAACAAAAACTCAAAACCCAAAGCCAGTAATGTCCAGAAAAGAGCAATCCTACAACATACAATAGCCAAAATTTCAAAATTTCAGAACAAAGAAACAAGAGTAAAAACTGTAAGAGAGTAAAACCAACTCACATAGAGGCAGAAACATCAGAATAACATGAGATCTTTTACCAACACCCTTCAAGTCAGAAAAGCAGGAAAGGATATATATCAAGTAAATAATTCTCAACTATAATTGCTATACCCAGCAAATTAACTCTCAAAGGGAGACTATGAACAAGGAAGTAAGATCATGAGGGGTTGGTTCACCCACTGAGACAGTGTGCCTGAGCTAATGGGAGCTCACCAACTCCAGCTGGACTGGGAATGAATGAGCATGGGATCAAATGGGACCCTCTGAATGTGGATGACAATTGGGGCAGACTGAGAAGCCAATGATAATGGCACTAGGATTTGTCTCTACTGCATGTACTGGCTTTTTGGGATCCTANAATGGGAGCTCACCAACTCCAGCTGGACTGGGAATGAATGAGCATGGGATCAAATGGGACCCTCTGAATGTGGATGACAATTGGGGCAGACTGAGAAGCCAATGATAATGGCACTAGGATTTGTCTCTACTGCATGTACTGGCTTTTTGGGATCCTATTCTCTTTGGATGCACACCTTCCTAAGCCTGGATGTAGCAGGGAGGGCCTTGGACTTCTCTCTTAGGACTGGAGGGGGGTAGGGGATAGGATGTGTGGGGGAGCAGAAGGGAAGTGGGAGAAGGGGAAGAAGTGGGAATTTTGATTGGTATTATTTATAAAGTTAAAAAAAAAGTTGATAAATGAAAATACCCCAAAACAGCCAGGTGGTGGCAGCTCATGCCTTTAATCCCAGCAGGTGGGAAGCAGAGGCAGTATCTTTGTGAGATTGAGACTAGCCTGGTTAACACAGAGAACTCCTGTCTTGAAAAAACAAAAAGAAACACACTCCAAGACAAACACAAGTTAAGATAGTTCATAATAACCAAGACAGCATTGCCAGAAATTCTACTATAACTAATATATGCTAATTTAAATGGTTGAGCTCAGAAAGGAGATACTTGCAAACTAAACAATACTTTTGAATGATGATTAATCAGACATCCTAAATAAATAACCTAATGGTTATTGTATGGCTGTTTTCTGAGATTAAAACCCTCCATCTTGTAGGGAAGCTCCTTAAGACAGGGGATGTTAAAAGGGAAGTAAAAATGCATCCTGCAAGGAATCTCCTTAGGCACAGAAAGTAAACAACTCAACAGCTTTAGGAAGTCACTAAAGCTGATCAGAGTCACCAAGTCATTCCCTCCCCAGGCATAGCATATATAAACAATAAGGACTGCTAAGAGACAGTCACAGACCAGCAGAGAAGCCTGAAGAGGTAGATCAGCCAAACTGCATGTTCAGCTGGAACCTCTAGCTCACTCCTGCTTGATTGGGAAAACCCCTTTTCTCTCTCTCTCCAAAGCCCTCTCTCTCCAAGAATCTCCAACAAAGAAAAGGCACCAAAAGTCCAGTTCATGGGGGCTGCAGCAGTTCCTCCCATCAAGTTGCCAGTAGCCCAAGACCCTGCCTAAAGCAGCCAGTTTTACCCAGCTTGTGGAGGAACTGGCATCACCCCTAGCCTACAGGGATATATTCTCCTTGCTTTAGTTTGGCTGCATGACTTCTCAGGCTCCAATATCTGGGGCTGGAGGGCTCACCAGGGATTTGACTTGTTCAAATAAACCTGTTCTTTTGCTTTTTCAAACCTATTCCTGTTTTAAAAAAGCAGAGACAGGCCCACCTGCCTGGAAGAGGTTCAGATCCCCAGAGTTAGTTACCTGGAAAGGACTCTAGCCAGCTGTGCTGCCTATAGATTGTACAGTACACTCCAGGTTTCTAGATTTATTAGGGGGTGCAGAGTGGCCAGGTTCCTAGATTTTGTAAGCTGTCACCCAGGCTTTTGTGGGCTTTGGTGATACAGTTTAAGTCTGAGTCATTTTTCCTGTTAGTAACCCCTCACTCAAGTTCCTGTAAGTAAATCCAAAAGACCTCATTGGTTCACCAAGTTAGATTCTGATCTATGGTCTGTTTCCTGGTTCTTCATCTGGGGCGAGGAGATGTTTGTTCACATCTCTCCAAGAACAGTGTCACAGAACAATGATGCATCTGAAGGTTCCAACAAACAAACTCAAATGCAGAAAGCAGATGATAAGGAATGATAAAGATTAGGGCAGAAACAGGTACTAAAATAATATACAGAATTAATCTCACAAAGAGCTGATTCTCTGTAAAGATTAACAAGACTGAAAAGTTCCTAGGCCAAACAAACCAAAAACAAACAACTGAGGTGGGAGGGAGGGGGCAGGGAGTTCCAAGTTAATAACACTGGCAATAAAAAGACAGACATTACAACACGCTCCAATGAAATCCAGAATATTCTTAGGGAATGCTCAGGGAGCAATTTCTTCAGTTCCTTTCCCTTCTCAAGAAGGATCTCACTAACTTGTTTCACCTTGTCTAGCCTCTTGTTTCAGTCTCCCATGTGCGGGTTATAGTTTGCCACCACCCTAGGCCAGGAGCTTCAGTTTTAGCCTGTGATCAACTGGGAGTTACTGAAATGTTTAGGTAGGAAGTCACATATTCTAATATGTATGGGGCAGGGGTGTTACTCAACTAAGAAATATAAGATGAACAAGAAAATTGAGGATCTTAAAAACAAAACAAAACAGGGTAAAACACTACTGATGTGACAGAAAGTTATGAATATTTGAACTAAGAGAAATGTGTGTCAAGAGTAACTCAGTTTTTTGACACATGTAAAGAGATGGTAGGACCACTTGCAAAAGCAGGGAACAAGGGGCTGGAGAGATGGCTCAGCAGTTAAGAGCATTCATTGCCTGCTCTTCCAAANTCTTCTGGCCTGCAGGCATACACACAGAATATTGTATACATAATAAATATATTTTTAAAAAAAGCAGGGAACAAGAGAAGATGTTACATTTATTTTGTTAAGCACTTCAAAATTGTTTGAAAAAAAATGGGAATTATGATCTTAGGCAGCTCCAAAGAACATACCAAGAAACAATGGATAAAACCTAAAGCCTTCAGCAAAGCAAAGGGATTTACCAGAATCAAAGTTGTCCAATCAAAAACTGCTTGCTTGAAGGGAAAGAGAACTGCTTGTTAGGGATGTACAAGGTATTCAAGAAAACATTTTCTGGGTATCTAATCTCAGCACTTGGGAGGCAGAGGCAGGCAGATATCTCTGAGTTCAGCCAGAGCTACACAGAGAAACCCAATCTTGAAAAAACAAAAAAGAAAGAAAACATTCAGTTGCTGCTTCACAAGCACAATGTTCGAGCTCTTTGAACAAGTACCTGTAATATGCTTGTTTCTGAGTCCCTGAGCCTTCTGAGATTTTTGAGGAATGGGGAACTGAGTAATACTTCTGTTACAAACAGGTGCTGCTAAAGGCATATGAAGGACCTAGAAGGAAACACACAGAAACAATTAACTAAGCTGTTGTTGGAATGCTTCCTCACACTATTCTTAGTTCATAAACATACCTGCTGAGGAGGAGTAGAGAATGTATTTCCATTCTGTCCAACTACAGACACAGGTATCATTCCCACCATTCCTTGAAGCACAGGCTGTACTGGAGAAGCAATTATGATGGCAGACCCTAAAAAGCAAATTTCATTAAAATCAGGTTTACGTCCATAAATCTGACAATGTCAAAGAAATTAGTATTTTGGAGCAAATTTTATCACTAAATCTTCTTTCCTGACAATCTCTGCACCAGCTCCAGCCTCCAGGTTCCTGCCCTCACTGATGAACTGCTATACAGAACTGTGAAATAAATCCTTTCCTCCCCAAGTTTCTTTTGGTCATGGTGTTTCATCACGGCACTAACACTAACTAAAACAGAAGTTGGTACTATGAGTGGAGTATTACCGTCAGACCTAACCATGTTCTGGGGAGGACTGCAGAAGGACTTTGGAACTTTGGGCTAGATATTAAGAGTTCAGTGAGCTGTTCTTTAGGAGCTTGGAAGATAAGAATGTTAAGAACAGTGCAGACGATGAAGGCCTGACTTGTTAAGTTTCAGAGGGAAGCAAACACTGTACTGGGCCTTGTGTGTGAAGAATCTGTAGTGTCTGGTCACCTGGAGCTGAAGAACTGGCTGTGATTAGCAAGAGCCCAGAAGTACTCAAGTAAAACCTTTGCTTTGCTGGGATAGTTGATGCTGAAGAACCAGTTGTGACTAAGAGACTAGCATCACTGAGGTGAAGTCTTCTGGGAAGTACTTCCTTGGGGTCAGCACACAGAAGCTGTGTTCCAGAAGAAGCCAAGGTTGTACTTCATACTGGTAGCCAATCTTGGTAGTGTAAGTAAGAGTCACCCTGGCAGTACTGATTTTGAAGTCATGAAGGGGTCATGGAGTTTTTAAAAAGATCTTTTTTTTTAATGTTATCCTTTGCCTGCACATATGCTTGTTTGAGGGTGCCAAACCCCTGGAGTTACAGACAGTTGTGAGCTGCCATGTGGGTGCTGGGAATTACAACAGAGTCCTTTGGAAGAACAGCTAGTGCTCTTAACCACTGAGACATTTCTCCAACCCCAAGAGAGTGAATTTTTAAAGATCGTGGGACTTTATAATTTAAAATTTGGAATGTTTATCCTGCAATGTTGATACTGATGTGTGATCTTTGAGAAGAAAAAGAAAAGTTATGGCTTAACAGGAATGTGTTTGTGTGTCAAGATGACAAGGCATCAACTGGGCTGGCTAGTTTTATGTCAACTTGATACAAGCTAGAGTTATCTGAAAGGAGGGAACCTCAACTGAGAAACTGCCTCTCTAAGACTGGGTTGTAGGCAAGCCTGTATGGCATTTTCTTAGTAATTGACACAGGAGGGCCCAACCTATCGTGGGTGGTGCCATTCCCGAGCTATAGATCCAGGGTTTTATTAAAAAAAAAAAAGCTTACTGAGCAAGTCATAAGCAAGAGTGGGAGGAACCAGTAAGCAGCAGCCCTCTATGTCCTCAGGACTGCTCTGCATCTATTCCTGACTCCACTTCTTGAGTTCCTGCCCTCACCTCTTTTGATGATTAACTTTTCCTATGGCATAATGAGTGAAATAACCCTTCCCCTACCAAAGCTGTTAATGATAATGGTGTTTTCATCACAATAGTAACCCTAATTAAGACAATCTTGTTTATAAATTTTTGATTAAGTACAGTAATAAAGTTGAGAAATGAAGAAAAAGCAAATCTAAATATTAAGGTATAGAGCATTTAGCGATATTATCCTAAGCTCAAGACTATGGCTAGAAGATCCATTACATACTGATTCTTCTAACGAAGAAGATTGAAACTAATTAGACACTGATTAGTTAATGTCTCATGTTTGAACTTGGTATCAAAAAACTTGGATTCCAAGTGAGAATTTACAGCTTTTAACTATTTTTTATCTTAATGGTATTGACCAAAAACAATATACTTTTGTGACCAGATTAAACTATCAAGGGAAAATTATAGTGCATACATGGTCCTTAGGAGTCAGCCACAAGAAAAGCTATAGTTATTTAGTTCTGGTATGAATGTACCTTTTCCTAATACACTAACTATCCCTGTCAGATTGATCTGATTTTCACACAAACCTGCCAGTTTCCCAAACATCCATGAATGCTTATTCTACTCCCCTTGGCTTCAAATCTTACCTCATTTCTCTAAGCTTTAACTCAAGCTTCATATTCTGCAACAGTTCTGACCTCTCCTTTACCTCATTTGAAATAGTTCTTAAAATAGATTCACCAAATTTAATAGTTGATAATACTTAATTAAATTTAATAATCTATAAATCAGTACACATGGGGATATAGGAGAACATGTGTAAAATCTTATCTCTAAAAAACATAAATCAACAGATATGATAAGCTTGTCAATTACTAACTGTATGTAAACCAGCATACAATGATCTTCACACAAGAGCCCCTGTGGAGCCTCTAAAGAATCATTTCTAAATAGCAACAGAATGTGAGAAATGACAAAGAGTTTTAGTAGAATTCAGGTTTTCTTGAAAGTCTCTCTAAAAGACAAATTCCTTAAAAACTTACTATAGGGTTAGGTGGTGGCGGCAGAGGCCTGTAATCCCAGCACTTGGGAGGCAGAGTCAAGTGGGCCATCTCTCTGAGTTTGAGGCCAGCCTGGTCTATAGAGTGAGTTGCAAAACAGCCAGGGCTATACCAAGAAACCCTGTCTCAAAACTCCCCTACCCCCCAAAAAATCCCATGACTATAATAAAAATAATGAAATATCCTGCTACACTGAGTTAAAATGTTTAGAGCTATGAAATGAATTATGTTCTTTTTTCACAGCTTAGTGCTGTAGACGAAAAACTATGAAAGAAAAAAAATTAAAGCTATAGCCTACCAGATTTAAACAAAACCTGGCTGAATTAGGTAGAAAGGCACAAGCAATTATTTGTATGGTATTATGTCATGTGAATTATCTATCTTATCTCCTAGTCAGGGACTTTACACAAGAAAATTAAGATTGCAATCCAGAGAAGCTCCAAAATGCGTGCACACACATACACGTATCACTTTTCATCCAGTGTTGGAGATACAGTCCACAGCCTTGCACATGCTATACAAGTGCTTTTCCACCACTATATCCCCAGCTCACCTCCAATATGCTCTTAGAGTTACCTTGTGAAAAGTTTGGTGACACAGCTTGGTTGACAGCAAATACACTGTTAGACTTTGGTGGTGTCTGTAACTGCTGTGGAGGAGGCTGTGCAGTCATAGGTGCAGAATTCCCAGGCAATACCACTACATTAGATTGACTGACAGTTGGTCCCAAGGCTGTTGGATCAGTCACACAGGTAGCTATCAAAATGTTACTTGAATTGCCAAAGGCTGTGCTTGTGGCAGGCATCAACTGTATGTATCCTCCGTCCTTAGGAACACATGGTGCAACACTGGTTGAAAAAGTAATGCCATCTTCACTCTGAGGGTTGTTTACCACAGGTTCCTCAGGTTTCAGCACTACAAGGTTCTGCTCCATTGAGCCAGAATCCCCTACTTCAACAGATACAACAGCACTTGTAGTTTCTTCTGAAGACAGGCATGTAACAAATTCTGCATTTTTGGCAGGAGATTTAGAAGACAGAATTATCGTTGGCAAGTTTTCTCCACTGATACTAGATACAGCGCTGTTAAGCTCTGCATCTGAGGAAACAAATGGATCATCACTAATGATAATTTTGAGAGAGACAATACTTGATGCATCCACCTCCACTGAGTCTTTGCTAGGCTTACCATCAGTACTTTGGGTCTCAGGAGACCCTCCTACTGAACCACCAGATTCTGAAGGAAGCGAATGATTATTTTTCACAGGATTATCCTCTCGGGGAACCAGTGCAACTTCTTCACAGCTGTTGTGTTCACCCAAAGAGAGAAAAATTGTATCTCCATCTTTCACAGAAGAGGAAGGCTCTTGGGAGTTCTTAGACTTAAGTGTCTCAGGCTTGTTTTCCATATGATTCAAGTCAACAGATGCTGAACAATTAGATAGCTGTTTATCTGAAGGGACTGATTCTTCAAGATGAATTTCTATTTGTTCAGATACATTTAAACCTAAACTTTCAACGGTCCCAGGTGTTTTACTTTGCAATGGAGAATTATCTTGGCAATCTGGTAGTGGCTGTGCTGCAACTAATGATACACTATTAGTTTCAATTTTACTGCTTTGAGTTTGACAAGAATCTAGTGACTCGGAACCATGGGAATTAGTTTTAACTTTTATTATATTGTTAGAATTTTCACAAAATTGACTTTTAGATGGCTTTCCAGTTAATGGAGTATCCTGGGACAAAAGCTGGGTACTTTTCCCAGAGAGAATTAAGTTTTCATCATTGGTTTCACTACCAAGAGACACAAATGAAGTCACTGGCATATCAGGCTGTATCTGAGGTTCATTCAGCATACTTGGAGACAAAGAATCCTTTCCAACCTCCACAGCCCTTTCAGTGTCAGTGGGCATCTGACTGGTGTATAACTCAGAACAATGGTCATTACATTCAGTAGAGCCTCCTCTTTGGTTAAAGTCACTCAAATTAGACACAGACTCAAAGGTAATATCAAGGGCACACTTCTGTTCAGCAGGTACAGCTGTTTTAAAGACCTTTTTTTGAATGTTAGTGTTTATTTGGGAGAAATTTTCCTGGGATTCTTGTTGAAGAACATCGTGGCTGTTGCCATTCTTCAAATCACTTAATAATACATCTTCATTTTGATAGGATGTACAAAAGGGAGGCTGACCAGATTGCCCATCTGTAAAACACCAGTGTGATGGAAAGTTACATTGAGTATGTTTAGCTTCTGAAAGCAGCCATTTTTCCTGTACAACCTACTTTGCCAAGAAAATACTAATATTTGGCATAAGTTAAGTTTAAGACTGATGCATAATTAACAAATGTCAGATTGTTTTCCAAGTTTCTAGGAAAACAGACGCCAAAGAAGGAAAATGTACACAGGCTTAAGAACACCCAGTACTTACCAGAAGACAAAATGCCCTAATCTGGCTCTAAACAATAGTGGAAATAGTTGCTTCCCTATCTAGACTTTTTTCTTCTTCTCGGTGTTTTTTAGATAGGTCCCACTATGTAAGTAGCCCACACTGGCCTTGAACTTGCAGTGATCCTCTCACTTCAAGCCTCCTGAATGATGGGATTTTCAAATTTTGCCATGTCAACTGACTCTATTTGCCTGATTTATTTTTAATGGTAAAATGAGAACAAGATCATTTTGCGTAATTAACATGATTTCTGGGTACACTTTAACATTTAACATATTTACTGAGGACAACCGTACACATTTTTCTAGAATGCAAATATGAACAATTGACTCAATGATCTTATAGAGATTAAGAGATCTAGGAAAAAACATAGAATAGAAAATTGTAATACAATATAGGAAAAAGGCCAAAAAGAAATTAAAAAAAATCTTTTAAAGAGGAAACAATGTAGCATCAATACATTGAATTTTACAGCAGTAATAATTGAGACAATTTGAACAAATATGGAAAGAAATAGGGAAAAATCCAGAAAAAATGGCTGTAACTATCATAACTGGTAAAATCATATAGTGTATAGAGCCCACTTAATTCTATATTGAGGGAAGAGATTATGGGAAATTATATTAGGCCACACAAATAGGACAAATGACATTAAAAAAAGCAGTGATAAAGATTAAATTGAGCATTAGGTTACATAAGCACTCTGCCACAAGCTCCATTCTTAACCTGAAAGAGGTTTCTTAATGAATTTGCAAGACCTTCTGAGGATAGGATTAGAAGGTTTATTTTGCTTATGCTAAAGCTTAAGTGAAACAATCTTTTAGTTGTGAACAAACACACAAACAAATGCACAAATATAGTTCAGCCTAAGAAATGCAAAGTTGAGCTTTGTTATTAACAATGAACTCAAAGAAAGACATTCCAAAACAAGTTTTTGAGGACAAGATGTGAAAAAACTGGAAGCCATTACTCATTTCACTTAAAAACAGGTAAGGAGCCAGGTGGTAGCGGCACACACCATTAATTCCAGCACTCATGTGACAGAGACAGGTGGATCTCTGTGTTCAAGGCCAGTCTGGTCTACAGAGAAAGTTCCAGGATAGCCAGGGTGACACAGAGAAACTCTGTCACAAAAAAAATCACCAATCAATCAAAATAGGTAAGGAGAAATGATGATCAAGCATAGTCGTAGAGAGACTAAATAATATGGAGGTGGCTGGTGCTGAAAAAGGCATAAAGTTTACCAAATTATGAAAAGTGAAGATGATGACTATTTGAAGAACAGAGACCCAGGGACTGAAAGGACTCTTTGTTGTGCTGGCAATGAACCTTTTCTCACTTGAGAGGTGATTCCACAGGCAAGTTCTTGATTTGATTTCATAAAAGAAAGCTAATACAATTTTATTATGTACTTCTATAAATTTGTGCTATACTTGACAAGATTTCTTTAAAAAATATTCGATATTTTAAAATTTTAATACTGACTTACTCATGTTTTTCTTTAATTCACAAAGTGCTTCCTATGTATGGACTAACTATGCTATGTTGGTACTCCAAGAAAGACATAACAGTAAGGCCCCGAATAAAGACAGCAGGATGCGGGATAACCTACAAACTTACAAATAACCAAATTCAAGACTATCAGCATATACTGTATAATTTCCTTGAAACAATTATTGACTGTCAGCTTCACTCAGAAGGCTGAAAAACTCTAATAGATCAGACATTAGAATTTGAGCCTTAATGAAACTGTTTCATTACAGACTTATCCATTGGCCAATCTATTTATTATTAGATTGTGTGTTTACTGCTTTATGAAAAAATTAGTATGAAAAATTAATCTTTTAATCAAAGAATTTGGACAGGGAATTATAAGCATAAAAATGAACTATGTAGTAATTTGAATAACTTCTAATTTAAATAGTACTGCTTCTGAATTTTGAAACAATTTTAACATTTTAGTTGATCATTAACAAAAAAAAATCTTACCAGATTCTTCTGTTTCAAAAGAACTTTTAATTGCTAGATTAGTTTCTTCAGTTAAAACTATATTAGGATTAGTTTCCATATGTTGACTACAAACACTTTGTGATATATTTTTATTATTCTTTGTTTTACCTGTTAAAAAGAGAATACAGAAATAATTAAGTGACCATACTACAAAAAGCACGAATACTGCTATTCTTAAATAAATTATTCAAAGTTTTATTTCTGTCGTACTTTTTTTCTTTTTTGAGACAGGGTCTCAGGTAGCTCAGGCTGACCTTGAACTTATTATTTAGCCAAAGCTGACTCTGATCTCCTGATTTTCCTATCCCTACCTCTGAATCCCTAAAGATTATTATAGCCACACCCTTAAAATTGTTAATATTTTTTTTCTATGCTGCCTTAGGCTGCTTTTGAAGTCTTTGGTTCAAGCAATCGTCTTGCCTCTCAGCCTTTCGAATACTGACAATGGGTACGTGTTATGACACCTGACTACAACTGCTGGGTTTTTTTTAAAGATTTATTTATTTATTATGTATACAATGTTTTATCTGTATGTACACCTGCCCACCAGAAGAGGACATCAGATCTCATTACAGATGGTTATGAGCCACCATGTGGTTGCT
>LOJH01016273.1:0-14777 GCA_001685095.1 Ellobius talpinus
ACCCGGATATTAACCCCCAAACCTATGAACACCTGATTTTTGACAAAGGAGCTACCCCCACCCCTATTTCTTTTTTTCTCAGTGAGCAGAGTGTGGCTTTAATTGTATATAGCACTGGGGTAGGGTGGGGGCAGTGCAGAAAGCTCTTGAGTCTGGGATCAGTCCAGGGTGCATAGGAAAGACCCTCGAGAAGCGCACACACACACACACACACATACAAAGAGAGAGAGAGAGAGTATAGAGATAATTGTATTCATTTATTAAGACATAAAATTGTGATATTTTTAATGACTGGTTATATGGTATATTGTTTTTTTAAATTATTTTTTTCTTAGGAAAAGATTTCTCCCTGGCCTGGAACTTAGCAAGTAAAGTAGGCTGATGATTGGCTAGCCCCAGGAATCTGGCTGTTCCCACTTCCCTAGCATTGAGAGTACAATTGTGCACCACCAGGCCTGGCCTGGCTGCTTGTGTGGACCAAACGCAGGTCCTTGTTTCTGCAAGTCAAGCACTTTACCACCCAAGCTATTTTCTCAGCGCTGTCCAAAATGAATTCTACAGATAGAGGGGAATAGGGCTCATACCAATAGTTACATCTATTCTTAGTATAAATTAACAGCAGCAATAGCAGGTAGAACAATCATTTGAACTTCAGTGATCCCCATGCCATATCTCTACAGACTTGCATTTCATTCCCTACTACAGGTTTGGCGTACTGGTTTCCACAATTGAGTGAGAACATATGGCATTTGTCTTTCTGTGTCGGACTTGTTTCTCCCATCATAATATTCTCCAACTTTTACTGAAAATGTTTATTGCAATGTGTTCAAATACTGAAAATATTAAAATGACATAAATAGAAACTTCTGTCTAATTTTCCTATTTCAGAGAGAGAGAGTTATTTACTTGGCGTATTATCTTTGAAGATCACAATATATTCTAAGATGATATGCATAGCAATGTTTTACGTGGAACTTAAGTTATTTTGGGATACATTTATTTTTTATTATCTTTTATCACATTCTTTATCACAGGAGTGACAGAATCCTTCATGATGTTGCCTATGGAGAGACTGAATACAGCAGTAAATATATATGTGTTTGTAGTAAAATGTACATAGATCACTTGTGGAAGACATAATTAAAACAAATAATTAGGGTTTTTTTTTAGCTTGACAAGTCTCAAAAGCAATTTTGTGTGTGTGTATGTGAAGACAAGGACCAAATTTTTCTGGTATTGTAAAGATATATTAAACATGTGTATTTGTCTTAAATATCATACAACACCATGGGGAACAGAATCTCATTCCACTTGACTGTCTAACAAAATTTATCATTTGCAAGAATTTTATTTATATCTATCCTACTTAATTTTATATTTCATGGTAACATGGTAATTATTTTGTGAGTTGTTAGCATTATCTATGAAATTTTAATTATTAAAAAATTTATTTACTGCTATGCCCTTTCTCTAAGCTAGGCGGTGGTGGCTCATGCCTGTAATCCCAGCACTCAGGAGGCAGAGGCAAGCTGATCTCTGTGAGTTCGAGGCCAACCTGGTCTACAAGAGCTAGTTCCAGGATAGGTTCCAAAGCTACAGAGAAACCCTACCCTGAAAAAAAAAGACAAAAATAAAATAAAATAAAGAAGTTGTTTACCTCTATACTGTTTCTCCTTAAATACTTAGACTCTTCTTAATTTGTTATTCCCTAAATACCCTAAGACATGTTTACCATGTGAATTAAACACCTCACATTTATATTATTATTATTATTTCTAAGATAGTATTTAAACATCAGTAGAGTGATATTTGTATATTGTTTGAGTTTGAGATTTTAGTTTTACCTATACTTTATATTTTGTCTTCTTAGTTTTCTATATCATTGGATTACCTTCTAACTATAGGAGAACCCAAATTCTTCACCTAATGCATTTGCAAAATAAACTCTGCATTGTCTTTGAGTTCTGTGTCTTGGCACCTTGCATGCTCCAGCTCCAGAGAGACTTTTCTAGCGTCTTGTTGTTGTTTCTTCTGAGACAACTTTTTGTTGGTTTTTAAATATATACATAATTTAATCATTTCTCACTACGCCTTTCTTACCTCCAATCCCTCCCAATTCCCTTCGCTTCTTCTCAAGTTCATGACTACCTTTTCTTTGTTATTGTTACATACATATTATATGCGTATATACATAAATGTGCATAAATATATAAATCCAATCTGCTGAGTCCATTTAGTATTGCATGTATGTATATACTTTCAGTGGTAACTGCTTGCTATTACATAATCGATGAGGGGGCTCATCCCTGGGAAAGACTAACTATCCCTCTCTCAGTAGCCATTAATTCCTTGGTTAGGAATGGGGCGTGTCCCCTCCACATTAGCATGTCTGTGGTGTTTGCATTCTTCAGGCCTTGTTTAGGTAGACATGTTATTTAGGTATGAGTACCTTCCCTGGCATTTCTAGGAGACTCAATTTCACAGAAGACTTCTTAGTTCTCTAGCTCTTAGAATCCTAGTCTGTCTCCTACAATGTCCTCTCAGCCCTAGGTACAGGGTCTGTGTTGGAGATGTATTGGTTGAGACTGGGAGCCCTATGATCAGTGAATGGTGCTTTGTATGTTAACCAGCTGTGGTTTTCTGTAATGGTCTCTGCTGCAAAGCTTCTTTGATGACAGGTGAGAGCTACGCTTATTTGTGGGTATAAGGATCCATTTAGAATGTAGCTAGAAATTATGTTTATCTAGTTAAGCATCAGTAGTAGCTTCTCCTCTAAGATCTATGACCTCACTAGTCTCAGGAAGTTTTCAAGGTTTCTAGTACCAGGTACAGTTTCCCTTCTTTTGAATGGGCCTTAAGTCCAACTAGACAGTTGTTGGTTACGGCCAAGGTATTGCACTTTAGAGATATTTGGGCAACCTGGCCATTGCTGTAATTTATAGGGCTCATATGTGTCACACTTTATAGGACTACTGATTGCCTCTCTTCCTTGATAGCTTGCGTAGAACCAGCTTGGATCTTTGGAGTCTTGTGTCCAAAGTACACAGTGTCTTCAGCAATAGAGATTTATCTTCAACCTCTGGGAAGAAACCAAGGGCTACAGCGATAACCTATATTGATTTGGGAGACTTCTGAACTATTGTGACCAACAACTGGAATGGAGATTTCTCATGCTTGGTCCTGGGGTGTTTGTTTTATGGTCTTCTTAATTGATGCCCTCAGCTTCCCTTCACTTTTGTTCTGAATTTCCATACTCCGGTCTTTTTTAACAGAACCTTGATATAGAGCCTTGGCAAAGATGGAATGGACAATGTAGATCAGGATTTCTGCCTTTGTCTTAGAGTGTGGGATTGCAGGTGTTAGCTACCATAGCCAGCTTTTCCTCATTTTGTTGGGAAATAATATGCAACAAGTTCTGGAAGGAAAATAAAAGGATTCTCAAGATAAACATATTGAACCCAAGCCTAAAATATGATCACATTCTGCTGCCATACTGTCATATTAATAAGATTAATAACTAATAAGTGGGCTTAGTTTTTCTTTGAGACCTGTAAGCTGGCATTAGCTTTCAGCTGCAGTCAACAATCGTATGTGTTATATCTTCAAAATTTCCTTCATGGTTAAAGTTTTTAGGAATTTTCTTAGTCTATGGTGTCAGTCACCTTACAGTGATGTCCTTTGTGTGGATTGTTTAGAAAAAAAATCAACATATGCATCCTTTGAAGTGCCTGCATTAGGAATTCAAAATTTTCAGTTCTGTTAAATTTCTTGTCTGCAGTTTTAATGTTTTTTCCCCTCTCTCTCTTTAAAAATCTGTATTCAAAAGTTGTATGTCTTATATAATTTAATTGTTGTTTTCCCTTGTAGTTTGTATTTTTTGTGCCATAACATTTGAAATTTCCATATACTGTCTCAAGGGAGACAGAGCAAGTCATTCCTTCCAAATCTACCTGGCTGAACTAATGAGTTTAATTAATGTTACTTGCAGGACTGTGAACAGCTTTCAGACAGCAGAAACCATGAACTGTTTAGATATCCTTGGGGAGGGATTCTTCCAGGACAGGGCATCCATGCACCTAATCTTGTTCAGATTCATGTAGGTAACCATTGCTGCTGAGAGTTCAAGAGGGTAACAACTATTTCATATCTAGGGAACATTATTCCATAATAGCACAACTTTATATTCATAAACTTTTAATTTATGCTGTCATAATTTTTGGTTTCAATGTTTATCCAATGATCTTGGGTTGTTTCTTTAGAAATGTTAAGATTTTACTCTCATCTGATGAATGCAATCTGCGACAGTATCTTTGTCAATTTTCTCTGGATTCTGTTTCATTTTTTTCTTCCTCTCCCCCACTTCTTTCTCTTCTTTAGGACTCTGCATTTTACCTTTCAGACTATGTCAATTGTTTAATGACCTTTGCGTGTTTGAGCTATGGTGATTCATAGGAAATTACTAGAATGGTTGAATAATTGGAATTACATATTTTTAAATGACCAATGTCACAGAATTGATAGATATCAATGTCAAGAAACACTTGATATAGAAGATGGATACTGAAAGTTGAATCAATCACCACCTAGATGCCTAGTTAACCCTTTGTTGCCTAACCTTACCATTAGTTGTTCTTTTAAAAAAAGTTTTTAAAAATATAACTTTTTTGTTTTATGTTCAGGTTTTTTTTTTGGTCTGCATCTGTTGATGCCTGGCACTCTTGGATCCTCTGCAACTGGAGCTGCAGACAGTTGCTAACTAACGTGTGGTTGCTGGGAATTGAACTCACATCCTCTGGAAGACCAGCCAGAGCTCTTAATCACTGAGCCATTTCTCCGGCCCCCTATGAGTTGTTCTTGATCACTTGATTATAGACCTTTCCTATTTAACTTCCCCAGAAAGCAACCTCTAGTCTTGTCCTAGAGTAAATAATGATTAAAGTTTAAGAAGACATATAGGGGAAGAACATTGAGGAAATTAACAGTTTCCTTTTAATTCATAGGCAAGCGCAGCTCTCAACTGTCCCACAGGTTAGGAGAACTGTGGCAGGCCGTTCCCAAGCCGACTCATCTATCCCACAGGTTAGAACTGTGGCAGACTGCTCCCAAGCCAGTGACAGTGTTCTGCACACAGCGTTAGTTTGCTGCTTTTTCTCTTGTCTGAACTCACCTGTGTTTGTTAGTTTGCTGCTTTTTCTCTTGTCTGAACTCACCTGTGTTTGTCTATACATTCATCTACTCCCCCAAATGCTGATTTTTGTTGCTTTCTGTTGTTTATTGTGCTATTCTCTTGTAGCCCTATACTTCTTTAAATTTTATTATTGTAGATTATTCTTGGAGGAGTAGAGACTTACATGTGTGTTCCAATTTCTATATTGATGTCAATTAGTTAACACAAACCTCAGGACCATGGTTTAACTAAGATATCCAGGTAGTTGTAGATTCAGAACTAGACTCCATTTTCTCCATCCTCTGTATATTTTCTGCTATGACATTGGTTCCTAGATTAAGCTCTTAATTCACAAATGACCAAATTTTTATTCAAAATTTACCTTTGCATCTTTAAACAATTCAATATCCAAAAGATTACAGCAAGTTAATTTCTTGGTATGAAGTTTATGTAAATTGCTTTTTTTTAATTGTGTAGAAAATAGGATGCTTTCGTTACATCAGAGACAAGGGTTCATTCCTTCAGACACTCATGAGAACACAACACGTGAGCCTTGTGATTGGTAGGATCTCGTTTCCATTTCTTGTTCATGATATTTTCCTGTATTATAATATAATATAATAATTACATAATATCATATTGTTATAAGATCTTGAGAATGCTTACCATAGTAAAATTAATTCTATAACTAAAATAAATACATACAAAACATAGCAAAAGAATGACTCTTAAAACTAAAACAGATGTGGCCATGGTTACCATGGTTTCATGTATCTTTTATGGCTATATAGAGAAAGATGGAAGGGAGTGAGGAATAAGAATTTGCCAAAATAATTTTATAGCAACAGAATATTTAAAGAAAAAATGTATTTTATTGAACTATACTTGAGAGGACTATAATAGAAAAAAGGGGAAATCATAGTAGTTCTTGAACTTCAGATAACTCATGACCTCACCTTACCTCATAGAGGAAGCATTAAAAAGGAAACGTTTAAACTCTTGTTTCAACTTCAACTGATTCTCTTCTACAACATTTCTCATCCCCTTTAAAGACTACTTAGGAGTAATGATCAAAAGTTGTGAGTCCTAAGACAAAACTAGTATGATCAAGTCGTATCTCCACCACCCAACAGTTGTAAGAAATTATGTGCAATGCCTAAATACTCCATCTTCCCAGTCTCTTATCTGGTTTGTGAGACTAACAATGCTGAGTGACTCAGAAGTTCATTGTTGGAAGCCAATGAGTTCTTAGAGCACTTAAGGGAAAGAAAAGCTCATGGGTTCTAGTGATACGCGTTCTCATCCACGCTCCTTCCAGTTCTTTCAACTTTTTTCATGTCAGCTATAAGCTGTATTAGGTGGGGTTTATTTTCTGTTTTTGTTTGTTTGTTTGTTTTGTTGTTGTTTGTTTGTTTTTGTGAGACCTGGTTTCTCTGTATAACAGCCCTGGCTGTCATGGACCAGGCTGGCCAGAGTGCTCTTGTAGACCAGGCTGGCCAAAGTTCTGGGATTAAAGGCATGCCCTACCACCTCCTGGCCCAGGTTTGGGTCGAGCATATTTTATGATGTTGATTAACTCTTTTGAAACTCTGCTTTAAATTTTCTGTTGTATGACTTGCAGGTCTACGTGTAAATTTAATATGTATAGCCAATTCTTCCACTGTCATTTAATTTCTTAATTCTTTGATTTATTTTATGAAGGCTTGGCTTCTTTAACCCTTTCACATCTCAGAATCCCTTTCCAACCTAAGTCATCAAGTCTGATCTTGATCACTTGGCTCCTGGCAGGATCCCCAGCTCTACCCACCTGCCCTTATTCTTGCCTGTTACCCTGGGCATCCTCCATGACCAAGCTGTTCCTCTTCGCAGGCACACCAGGCTCTTTAAAGAAAGCATTTACATGTTAGCTCATAGTGTTGCCTCTGTTGCTAATACCATTTTCTGTAGCCAACTTGGCAAAAGTCTACCTGACTTGCAACATAAACATACCATTTGAATAGATGTTAGCATACTCCATAAAAGGACTTAGCTTCCAAGCCCAAGAGAAGCTTCCTGCTTCTTTTCCTACAATACACCCCACATCAAATTAACCAACTCACACACAATGTGGTTTCTAAACAGAACCATGTTTAATCCTGTTCCTTCTAGCTCCTTGGTCCACGCATTGGTGTCCTCTTGGATGACCCCTTTCTTATCATTTTCAGAATGTTCATCTGTCCTTTATAACCTTGCCTGCTTCAGCCTTCCCTGTACACAACCAGAAAACCTTCATCCTCTGATGTAAACTTATTTTTACTTCTTGAGGTTCCTGACTCTTTCTCTAGAAGTACACTGTTAGATGATTCTGTGAAATGTTTTTGAAGTCATGTTGTTCAGTAAGTAGGCAATGAAATGTGGAGATATCTTTAGACTGGATTTCTCCTTCAACCAAATCCCATTTTTGAGCCAGGAAATATTATGTCCTTTCTACACCAGGAAACATGTTCTCTGCTTGTATTTTCAAAATGTAAAGTGTATTTTAGAAATACTTTCCTACTTGTATGAATGTTTGAAGATCTGGCATTCTACAATTGAATGGCTTTGAACTGGAAATTTAATTTGGATTCATAGATATGACTATTAAAAGGTATAATTTTATTACTAGAATAATTTTTGGTTTTTGAGAAGTAAGTTTCATTGGTTTCTACCATGCACTGTTATTCTTGGCCTCTTCAACTGACAAGGAAAAAAAGAGGGGGGAGTAAAGACAAGGAAAAGAAAGGGAAAGAAGGAAGAAAGAAAGGAGCACTGGAGAAGGAAAAGGGGAAAAGTATAATACATGTGAAATTATATATTAGCACTTATTAGAATAATAGCAGCAAATACAGCTACTTATTGAATTCTTTCTGTCTCCCAGACACAGAACAAACCATCCTTTAAGCATTAGGTTAATTCATTTAACATCTTTATAGGAGCTTAAGACTTAACAAGATATCATGTGGTGTGTCCCAGCTACCCAGGTAGTGGTTATCAGAAGCAAATCTTGAACTCAAGTATTACATCTTATGCTCTCAGCCTCTCCACGCCTCTACAAGATCTCCCTTCTCTTGTAATTAAATAATGAATTAAAATGGAACAATATCCTTCAGAGATGAGTTAAGAAACTGTAACTATTTGTGGTTATGGTTCTTATTTCCTCCATTGAAAAACAGATTGTGTTTCACAGTTTTAAATCACAGCGATTCCATTAGTATTTGGGTTTTGCTGTGAGAGGATTTGGACCTTTGCCACAAAATGCCCTTTAAAGTAGAAGTTATAGCCTAGGAGCAACGGGAGGGCATAATTATCTATTAACATGAAGTTGCCAGTCTTGAGTGGTGTAGGAAACACAATACATACTGCTGACTACACACATTCTGAATTATTTTTAACACTAACAGAGCCCAGAGTTTTCATATTTAGAGGTGTTTACAAATATTTCTCTAATTTCTTTCACTTATTTTGCAAGCAGGCAATAACACTATCCTACAAACTGCAACCAGAAGATGTTTGCTCTGTATCCCCTCATTTTTTACCCAGTCCAGATTTACTGAACTTGGGGGTAGACAGTATATCCCCTGGACTGGGACTGAAGCTTACAGAATCACTGCATCCTTTGGGCATTTAGCACCCCTGGTATACATGTCAGAATACTCAGTGGAGCTTATCCACGAAATGCGCTTCCTGACTTGTGCATAGGCAAATATTTAGGGCACTGGCACCCAGGTATGTCTGGGTAATCCAGGAATGTGAGCAGAAAGCTGCTCAACTCAGCTATCAACTCTGTTTTCTCTATTATCTTTTAGTCCCTGGCAGGCAATATTTAAGTGGGCCAAGGTGATTTAGATTTATAGTATTTATTTAGCTTAGTAACAAAATACATCATAATATCAAATGTGCCTCAGTACTCGTCACTTCAGCTGATGTCCCTGGATACTCACTACTAGCACCTTTTGTTCAGGTATCCACCCCTAGGTCAGTGTAACTGAATACCCTGGTAGGCCACTCAGGGATTTCACTTCAACTAAACAGGTAGTTCTTAGTCTACCGCTGTGTTGATGCTACGATTTAAACAAGTTTCACTTTCAAAATCTTCTTGGAGCAGGGATTTCAATCAGCCTCACTGAAGGGCCATGTTTGTTATCGTGGTTAGTTTCCATTGTTAACTTGACCTAATAACCTGGAAACACCCGCAAACAGAACCTGAGTGAGGAATTATTTACCTCAGCTTGGCCTGGGGACATGCCCGTGGGTGGGAACACTGTGTTGAATTTCTTAATGGCTGTGGAAAGACTCACCCTCAGTGTGGGCCACCCTTCTATAGCAGCCCAGAGAAGAAGCCATGGAAGACAGAAAGCTCTCCTTTCTTGATGGCTTGGGCTTGTCTCTCACTGAGGAGTTCCTATTGCTGCTGACTTCTTCACTGATGTTAGAAGCAAATTCTGTGGGCCAGCAGCTCTACTACAGGGGCCGTCTGCACTGTGCTGGGTTCTTGGCCTTACCTGTGTGAGACAGCCATTGTTGGGATACTCCAACCTTACTGTGTAAACCAATCTACTAAATCCTCTCATATAGTCATTTTGTCGGTTTTGTTTCTAGATAATTTGGAGCAATACGCAAAGTAAAAAAAAGACAATTCCTATTTTATCAGTGTTGTTCAAATAAAACAAGCCTAATACAACAAGACTTTTGTTTAAATCAAGTGACAGAGACAAACGGTAATGTCACCAACTTTTCATTTTCTTGACATAATGTCAGATTATTGTTGATCAATTTATTTTGAGTTCACTTTTCAATGCCTGATCATTTCCAGATGCTGGCATAGTTTGTATTAGTCATTGGTGACAGAATTTAAATCACCACAGAAAATGGAGATAAAGTGGACTCTGCAGTAGGAATTAAGCTATCTAGGGGAAACTGAGGAAACATAAGAAATATCAAGGCCAACTTCATATATGTTCTATTTCCTTCCCAGTTAATGGTGAGTGATGTGGCAGAGAGCCCAGTGACTCTGAGTTGACTTGTTTGATGGGAACACCATTGTGTGCTTTATGTATGTCAGCAGGGATTCCAACCATCAGCAACTGAGCTAAGCGCTGTCTAAGGTAAGCACCAACTACTATGCTTCTGGTACAATAGGGAAAAGTAGGAGGAGAGAATAAATGAATATAAATCATAAACTCTGAAGGGTAGCAAACGTTTAGCTAAAGTAATAAGGCACAGAGAACAATTTTAGCATTCATAGCATATGCAGCCAAGAAATGTTTATCAATGAAAATCAAATAGAAATTGTAGAGAAGAAAATTCTTCAATGCTTAAAATAAGGAAAGAAATGAAAATGACTTCTGCCATGCTTATCCACTTGCCAGGAATAATAGTATCCAACTTGTTTGGCTGTTAGGAGTATTAAATGAGATGACACTGTCTTATGCCAGGCTCACAGAAAGTCCTCAATAATTGTGAGATAATGTATTGCATTGAAATGCCCTCTTACTCTGATTTATGTATGTGAAAGTAAATGAAAATGAGAAAAACTCTCACGACTGTACCTAGGACCTTGTCCGCCTAACTTTAATCTCCCCCGAAGGTCTTGGTTTTCAGTTGCACGTTTGCCAGTGCACGGGTTTCATACATCAAGTTGGTGAAGCTAATGTCGAGAGAGCACTGAGAGCAATCTATGTCTGAGGGGAACATGTAGGTAAGTTTTCCCTGGTTAACCACGGGTCCTGGGGAATGGGGGCAGGAAGGGGAGGGAGCATGTGGGCCCTGGTCTGCCATGCCACCGTACTGCAGCAGCTCTGTCTAGGTCCCCTTCAGATGCCAGAAGGTAGCCTGCCAACTCCTGGGGCACTTGAACACTTTATGAAGCTGCAGAGGGTGACTAGTGAAACATCTGCATTTATGGAAAACACCCCCTGAGCAGCCACCCTTCCTCTTAGGAGCCTCCCAGCCTCCGGGCCTCTGTCCCCATTCCCAGCCATCAGCAGTCCTGGAGTCAAAGTCACCTGTTAAAGATGCATTTTCTGAAGGTTCTGACTGATGCTCTTTCTGTGTAAATAAGAACAAAAAAAGGCAACTAAGGAAGTTTAGCTTTCCTCCTTCCTATTTCTTACCTTCTGCACCCCGCCGGACATGTTAAAGTGCTAGGTCATCTCTGTGGCTTACTTCTAGGAGCCAGGTGCAGACCCTTGTAGCACCAGCCCCTAGGACCCCGGAAGTGGGCTTTTATTTCTTCTCTTTGCCTCTTCAGTCCTGACCAGACTCTCCGAGAGAAACGCTGGCAAGGTAAATCTGGCTTCACTTTACTGCTCACACTTTTTCGCGGCTGCTCCTGAGCTACAAGTTCAAGCCTATACATCTTTCCATGGGCTTCAGTGATCAATGGTCTGAGCGAGGTCTCCCACTTAAACAACTTCAGTTCTTAGGCCCCACCCTCACACCAGTCAGATCTTGAACTTCCAGCCATTTAGTTTTGCACACTAGTTGGAAGTTGCCATTCTCTCTGTTCTCTGGATTTACATCTCTGTCTGCTCTTATGGGGACCGTCTCTGCTTTCACCCTACAGAACACATGCTTTTTAAAAGTTCAGCTGACATGCTTCTCTCTCTCCTCTCCCTGTGTGTGTGAGAGCTTTCTAGATTTTGAAGGTTTTTAATTAGTTAGCTCATTCAGTTAACTCATTTATTTATGGTTTATCTCAACATTTCTTGTGTCTCTAGTCAGGACCGGGTCCTCAAATGTTCCTCCTGCTTTGTTCCCAACAAAGCAAATCTTATTAGGTCACCATCCTTATGATGCTGTGATTTGTTTGTTTTATATCTTAACAAAGAAACAAGGAAACCACTTGAATTCTCCAAAGGGCAAGAGCTATCTACATCTTTTTATCTACTCCCCATGACCTAGAGGAGTGCCTGGCCTGTACTTGGTTGAAGCTCAATAAAAACTGCGGAGAAAAAGGGACTGAGAAGGGAAAATAATGGGAGACAACTGTGCTAGGCTGTGGAAATGAGGGTCTCTAATGGGAGTCACCTGCACGGATGCTACCCAGCACTGACACCTGCTCTCCGTTCCTGCCCCCTTGTAGAGGAACACTGGTCACTCTGGACCATTGCTTGTCTCATTTCCCCTCTAGCTTCTGCATCAAATATCTCTTCCCTCCATTTGATTGACACTGCTCATGTAACATATAGAAGAACGAATGTGCTAACTGTATAGAATGCTTATTACTTAGGAGAAATTTGGAGTAAAATGAAATCATAAAATATCAAGCTGTAGTTAACAGCTCTAAAAAACTTTAGAAAGCCACTTTTTTTCTTCCTTTTAAGGAAGACTCAAGTCACTTTCTGTACTCTTCTTGCCCCTCCCACCAGAAGTAAGTGGCTACTGCCTTCAATGATGACTAATGGTTTCTCTTGGTTACAAAGATTTGCGAGAAGGTGGCTAGGCTGATTGTACAGTCTGAAGAAGGTGAGCTAAGCACCAACACTTCCTGCTCTCTGCCTTCTCACTGTTGATACACAGTGACCAGCTGTGTCATGGTCCTGCTGCCACGACCTCCCTTGTATTCTTGAACTTGGAGCCCAGATTAGTCCTTTCTCCATTAGGTTATTTTGTTGGGTCTTTGGTCTCAATAATTGAGAAAAGTAACTACTAAAGACTAACATAAGTTTCTTTTTATGTGACATTAAAAAATTCTTTGTAAGAAATTGTTACACAGTTGCTTTAGTAGGATAAAATTTTCCTAGTTTATTTGACTACTTGTAAATATTTAAAATATATAGCAAAGGGGTGTGAAGAGGTGGTTCAAACATTAGAGCATTTGATGCTCTTCCAGAGGACCGGAATTCCATTCCCAGCACCCTATTGGGTGGCTCACAACTGTTGGGGACTGCATCAACAGTGCTGAAGGATCTGACCCCCAGTTCTCACCTCTGTGGGCCCTCGGATGCACATACACATAATACAGTCACATAAACAAAAAAATCTTTTAAACTAATTAGATAATAAATAATAAAAGTCAAATGATATTTTTTGAAAGCTGAGCACTTGGTAGACCACTTGCTTAGCATATGAAGGACCTGGGCTTAATCTCCAGGGTCATTAGAAGTATTTTGTAAACATAAGAAAGGGTGTTTTGAAATTCTCAAGAAAATTAAAACACAACTTTATATAGAGCACATTAGGAAGTTTAAAATGCATTAGCTCTTGTGCATAAGTATTTCCATAGTGGTACCTGTATGCATTTACAATAACAGTGTACGTTGTCACAAACATTTGGGAAAATAATCAGACCACATATTAAAAACTTGAATTTGTGTTCCTTCCCACTTAGTAATCCCAGCTTTAGAAAATGTCCCCACAAAATAAGAGAGTAGATTACATCAATTTTGTGTGGGCTTTTTGTTTTGTTTTGTCTTTGTATTATGACAGGGTCTCTTGCAGACCAGGCTGACCTAGAACTCACTATGCAGACCAGGTTGACCTAGATGTCATGTGTGAGTCACCAGCCTCTGCATCATAAGTTCTGGGATTACCAGGACCAGAAAGACTAGTCTTTGGAAGATTATTCTTAGAAGTCATAAAGTCATCAGAGTGAAACAAAGAAATAGCAATAAAATCCCACACCCTGGAATATCATGTGGCCTCTAAAAAGAATGAATAAGAACTATAGTTATTTATGGAGAATTTTCCATGATTAGAGACAAAAGCAATATATGTAGGCACATTGTAATAGTATTGTTTTTATTATACACAAATACACAAATTCCCTACAATTTACACTCAACATCTGATGCATTTCTGAACCTGGATTGGCACCCATCCTAAGTAGATGACTGTGTGACTATAATGTCACAGAGAGAGGACTGTGCATCTAAATTGTATCTAGATATCATGGTGTCAGCATGGGAGATGCAGTTAACACATGGGTGAAGTAGAGGCCAAAAAGACAGAGGAGAGAAAGCACCTGCCTCGGGATGCAGAATATACCATGGCATTATTGAGAAATTTGATGCAAGTAGAGGTGGAAGATATTATGTTTTCATTTAGTTCTTATGGAAAAAGACAATTAATTTCTACACATTTTTGGGTAGCCATAATACTTTGTTAATTGAGAAAAAGGACACCCGAGTGAAGTGTAAGATATGATGCTATTTGTTTGTTTATCTGTGTATCCACGTGTATGTGAGCATGTGTATGTGTTTGTACATAGAGGTAATTAAATGAGAGAACAAAGTAATACCAAAAAATAAATTAAAATTTTTGTGTGTGCACAAGTATGTTTCAGGGTGTGTGTGTGTGTCTATGTGTGTGTATGTGTCTATGTGTCTCTGTGTGTATGTGTCTGTGTGTCTATGTCTGTATGTGTCTGTGTCTGTGTCTAGTGTGTGTCTGTGTGTCTATGTGTCTATGTGTGTGTCTGTGTGTCTCTGTGTGTATGTGTCTGTGTGTCTCTGTGTGTGTCTGTGTGTGTGTGTCTGTGTGTGTGTGTCTGTGTCTGTATGTGTCTGTGTCTGTGTGTCTGTGTGTCTATGTGTCTCTGTGTCTGTATGTGTCTGTGTCTGTATGTGTCTGTGTCTGTGTCTATGTGTGT
>LOJH01016274.1:2517-22928 GCA_001685095.1 Ellobius talpinus
GGGGATTCATACTTCACAGACATAAGGAGACTCAGAAACGCCAAGCGACCTGTCCAGAGACACACAGCCAGCACAGGGCGGGGCTGGGACCGGTTAAGCAGGGACTGGCAAGATGGAGCAGCAAAGGAAGGGTGCTTGCTGCCAAGCCTGATGACCTGAGTTTAACCCCTAGGAGTCACACTGGGAAAGAAGAGAACTGACTCCCAAATGTTGTTCTCGGCCTCCCCAAAGCATGCTGGGCCCTTGCTTCCAGCACTCGTCCCTACTCTGAAACCAGCATCCCCAGAACTTTGGATGTCTGTGCACTCAAATTCTATACAGGAAAAATCTTGGAAAGGGACCCTCCTTCCCTTCCCTGGGTTGTCGCGACCGATAACAGAGGTGCCTGGCAGGGCTCAGGTGAATTACACAGGTGCCCACCCAGTCCCCTTACCTCCTCTTCTCCACTCACGTCCTCTTCCTCCCCTTCTTCCTCCTCATCCTCTTCCTCTTCATCTTCCACTAGCTGGGCATACTCATCGTATTCCTCCTCTGTGGGGGATGGGTAACAAGAACACAACAGGAACTGAGGTGACGGGTGGCCCATGTCTGCCCAGAGTCCAATGGCTCACCCGCACAGAAGTGGTGATCACACGATCAAACACACCAAAACACGCTACGAGCCTTTCTCCAAATCACACGTGTGGAAAAGCCTATGTGTGGGTAAGGCCAGAGACACTGGGGACTGAGCAAGAAGCCCTGGGCCCAGGGAAGTAGAGAGGCCAAGTCACCATAACTCATCCCTCTGAAGAGAAACGACTTGTTCAAGGCCACACGTGACCCATGTAGTGGGGGAACAGGGCAGAGGCCGGACCTGACACTGTAGCACAGGCCCTTGCCACACACCACAGCACCATACCATGCCCCCAACAGGGAGACACTTATAACCTTTGGGAAAAGAACCTTCACCAAGGCCAAGAGAATATCTGGAGATCTCACAGAAGACCCCAGACCAACAAGAAAAACCAAATCTTATGTTTGCATTGACTGGGCACTATCTTGGCTCTTAGCTTTGTGTAAGCTGTAAAGACATGCAGGAAAGCTGCAGGAAACCTGCAGAGGACCATGAGAAGGAATTAGGAGGAGGGGCCCTTAGCCTCTCCTTCCTCCCCAAGTGGTCTGAATTGCCTATAGGCCCCAACTTCCCAGCCTGGGGCCCCTGAGCAGTCCAATGCTGGCCTGCGTTCCTGCATGCTGCAACCACCAGGGGGCGCCACAACTTCTCCAGCAGAAAACTGGTCTACCAGATGAGGAAAGTCCTCAGGCCACCCTCTACTGGCCTCTTTTCCTCCCAAGTCTGGTGTCATACTGGAGAGATACATATAGTGACTGTCCCTGGGGGACTTGAGAAAATACAAATCAACTTCTAAGATGTCTTTCAGGAGACAACCAATGAGACCAATTAGGGTGGGGAAATGAGGTTCAAGGGCTTCGAAAAGAGGAGGCAGGTGGCCGGTCATCTGAGCCACTGTTGCCCTGGGTTTCCACTGTCACCCACCATCCTCATCTTCCTCGTCGTCATCCTCCACGTAGCCCTCAACATCAGAGTCAGGGGCCTCCTTGTTGTCTCTGTCATAGCCATCGAGGTACGTGACCTGGGGCAGGAGCTTGAACACATTTTCTCGGTAGTCATTCAGGTTGGTCACCTCACAGTTAAACAGGTCTAGGCTCTTGAGATTCTCTAACTTCTTCTGCAAGTGGAGAAAGGGGGTCAACGGTGAGGGTAATTGTGGAAAGTGGGTGGGGAGGGAGAAACACCTTAGGAAGAGGCAGCATGGACAGGCCGGAATTACAGCGAGAAGGAAGCCAGGTATGCTCGTGCGTGTGCGTGCGTGCATATGTACGTGCATGCGTGAGAGACTATGCGTGTGCTCGTGCGTGTTCACCTTAGCTCTGCACTTGCCTAGACCTCAGTGAGCAAAATGGGCTGGGCTTGAGGGCTTGAACAGCCTCACCCAAAGTTAACTCTTTATTCAGCTTTTGCCGAATTGTGACTGCCTTGAAGTCAACCCTGGACCCGTCTGGTACATGAGCTGAGAGCTTTGATGCACCCACCCCTGCGACAGGAAGTCCAAAGGGAATTAAAACGACAACATGAACTAGCTCTTGCATCTAATCAAAGCGGGCATACAGCTCTCCATGCATTAGGTCAATTTATCCTCCAACCTCTGTAAGGCAGAGCTAATTATCAGTGTGCGGCAGAGCTGAAGAATGAGAGGCCCGGCCTGCACTCAGGCTGCTAACCATACTGTCAATGAGGACAGGAATAGAAGCCATGGAGGACCAGTCTGTCTGGAGCACTCAATATGATACTTTGTATCAGGTCAGACCAGTCCTGCCCATGTTATCTGGTTGGCTAGTTGGGAAAACTGAGGCCCAGGAAATAAGGAGACACACAGTTAGGAAGCCAGGCAGCTGGATCCTGATCCCCACACCTCCTTCATCAAGGACTCCTTCCCCAATAATTTCCTGTTGCCATGGAGACCAGGTCAAACTAGAGAGAGCAGACCCTTCAGGGTCACTTGATTCTCTACCACGTTTGTATGTAGACCCAGGCGATTCTTAGTGGAGGGGCCCAAAGCAGGGGAGGACATCTGAGTTCCAGGCTTTGTGAGGGGGCCCAGCATCCCCCACCCCAAAACAGGTTCCAGTCCTGGGAGGACAGAGGACATCTTATCAATAACCAGTGTGGGAAGTGATCTGCATGCAGGGAAGTGGGAACATGTGTGGATTTGTGCTCTCTGGGGGTGACCCTGCCACACCGCTTCATGAAGAGTTTAGACTCGGCCCTATACACACTCCTAGCACAGCTGATTCAGAACTTCCAAGATGTTCCTTTTCATAACAAAATGACGACATCAGGACTTCCAGGCAGATGAAAATAGTTCTGCCCTTTCCTGGGGCGTTAGTGGGAGACCAGGAAAGAACTTTCTGTGGTCAGTGAGTGTGTTTTATTAGCTGACCCCAAGACAGGTAATAGAAAGGTAAAGTCCAAGTTCGAAAAAGCAATGCCAGTTTGCTGTCATTGCCACCTGATGTCCAATGTGACCAGAGATGCCCAGAGACTGAGAGGTGCCTTATGGACAAGAACCCTGAAACATGAAGCCAAAGGGAGGGCCACTGCTATGGGACTAGTCACTTTTGCAGTGTCCCGGGGCCTTCCTCAAGTGCACAGTGCCTGGCGCTGTGCGTACTCAACCAGCAAGCTTGCTGTCTGGGCTACTTTTTTCTATTTCCAAAGGATTCTTCGCGTCACACCTTCAGGGGGTTTCTTGAGAAAAATAAAATTAAAGAATGCTGCACTTCAGGCCTTGATCATAGAGAACTGTAATTCTGGCCAAAAGTTCTCACTTCTAACTGGAAAAATGAATACAAGAAGAACAAGAAGTGTCACCCGTCATGTCCCAGAGGTCTTGGTCACCAACAGAGACGCTCTCCTCCAAATCTGCACAGGAAAGCCTGCACCAGGCTCCCACCTGGCACAGCCTCATGCTCCCGGAATCCTGCACCATTAGATCTGGATGGCTCCCCTCTCCTCAAAGGGTGGCAAGCCAGTGAGGAGTGTGAACCCAGGCTGAAGGGTACATCCCAGACCAGGGTCCATTCTCTGCCCCACACTGGGTGCCCATTCTGGCCAGATGACCTGGGTCAAAGCCCCGAAGTCTCCATGGACTCAGCAGAAACAGTCGTCCCCACCTTAGCTCACAGTACAGAACAAGAGTCAAAGAAATGGGGATAAGGGGG
Source organism: Ellobius talpinus (assembly GCA_001685095.1). NCBI lineage: Eukaryota > Metazoa > Chordata > Mammalia > Rodentia > Cricetidae > Ellobius > Ellobius talpinus. The sequence goes on from LOJH01016274.1 coordinate 6,301, forward strand.
TAAATAAGCTCAAAATACAAACACGAAAGCTGCCCACACCAAGCCCCACTGCCCCAAAGGACTTACCAGCGGCTCTATTGTGCTGAGGTCTTTTATTTTGTTGCCACTTAAATTTAGATGCTTAAGGTTCGGACATTTTTCTGCCAAAACCTCCAGGTCCCCTGAGATTCTGTTATCGCTTAGTTCAAGCTGTACAAGGTGGAAGGGGGAAGAAGATTTTAACAAGAAGGCTCAGGGCCCCAAGCCACCTAAGTCCCCAGACAGCAGGAAGGGAACATCTCTAGGGGATGTGCTGGCGAGTTGGAGCACGCACCTGGCCTTGCCCTTAATTATGCTCCCCGAGCACAGAGCACCCCCAACCCCCAGTCTCCTGGCTCCCAGGCCCTAGCTGTTTACCTTCTTGAGTTTGTTTAACTTTGGTAAGTTCGCAATGGAAGTGAGGCCTACGTTGATTGTACTTAAGAATTCCAGTTCTTCAAACTCATCTGTGAGGCCTTTGATTTTGCCTTCAATTGACCGACAGTTGTCCAGGACGAGTTCTTTCACCTGGAAAGGGAAGGAGGGTTTGAGTGGAGATGGGGAAAGGTCAGAGAAGCCGCCCCCCACCCCCACCCCGGTGTCACATCTTCCAGCTCGCTAGGATCAGAGCTGCCTTGGAGCAAAGAATGAGCAGCCTGGTCTTTCTGCCATTAGCAGGACCCGGACAGAAGGACGTTGAATAAGGAAGTGCATCTCTAGCACAGGGAATCACTTCAGAGAGGACAATCAGTAAGCTTTGCCGTCACTGAGGCTGGGGTGTGTGTGTGTGTGTGTGTGTGTGTGTAAAACAACATCCTACCACATGTTCTTCAACCACAGCATACAATGAAAATCAGTCACCACTCCCCACAGGCACCAGCCACAGTGCTAGGGGCAGTGCAGGTGGCATCTAGCATCCCTGCCTACAAATGTCCAGGCCAGATCACCCACTGGAGGCAGGCTGCTCACTTCCCATGCTCAACCCCCACCGTCCTCTCCCCGCCACATCTTGCTTGGTACACACTCGCACTTGCTTTCACTCCTCCCTTCAGTCTGAGCCTGTGCACTGAGGCCTGGCACTTATCACTTGCAATCAGGTCTCTGACCTGCCCCCCCTCGTGGGGGCAGCATAGGAGAGAACCCCGTTCTAAGTCCTCATGCCTAGGCAACACTGTCCCGGAGAAATTCCCACCAGAAAGGAAATGTTTGGTGCTGTCCAGGAGCAGAACCATGAGCCTCGAGTGGTCCTGAATACGTGGTGTTATTTAATCAAGTGTACAGAGAGGCAAGACATACTGAACCACATGGTTAAGGGATGTTCCTCAGTCCCCGCCTACTAGATAGAGATGAGGAAACCTGAACGCCTAAGATGGCCCACACAGAAGTATGAGGGCCAGCAAGGTCCCATCGCCAACTAAAGGAGGTAGGTGTCCTTGTGAGCCCCTAGGTCCTCATCCACTCCCTGTCTGAAGGGGTGGGGGAGGTCCTTTGTTTTGGCCTCAGTCTGATGAGGAGGTTCCAAGGGGCAGCTGCTGGCTCTAGTGAACACATCATATGGGTGAGAGGTCAGAGGAAAGCCACTGGATCTCAGGTACAGCCACCCCCCCCCAAGGAGCTGGCAGGTAGCCAAGGTTTCCCAGGGCAAGCCAGGCACTTGGGGAACCCAGCACATTGGGGATAGAAGGAACCTTTACTGTGGTGTGGAACTGACGATTGAGCCTCGGCCCTCACATATGCTAGGCGCGCACCCTCTCCCTTTATTTAACTTTTTCCTATCCTTTTATATTTTAACACAGACTCTAAGTTGCCTAAGTTGAACCTGAATTCCCCTTGTATATAACTTAAAAAAAAAAGGCCTTGAGTTTGTAATCCTCCTATCTCGCCTAGAGATTTGTGACACTAGGCCTGGCTGAAAGGAGTCTGAAAAAAGAAGACGACCCCTCCTGATAGCACTTGTCTCAGCCTGTCCTTGAACACCAGGACACTGCCTCAGAGCCAGTTTCTGGGCAGTGGCCTCTGGGAAGCATCAAGAATACTCGGTATACTGTACCCTCCAACTTGGGACTTCACCACAGGCCCACACGGCCCATAGGGCCACCACTGTCCTCTGAGCCTTTCCTTCCCCTGGATAAACAGCCCACGAGCCAGTCCTGGTCCATGGCTGCGGCTCTCTAAGAAGACGACCTCGCCTAGAGTTTTCTACAGCTAGAACGGCTTGCTCTGGTCTTCCACGAGCCTTTGTATTTAGGCACTTTGCAGGGAAGAGAGTCCACTGCAGGCTAAGGCAAGGGGGCAGGCACGATGGGCCATGGGCCCTATAGGGCCCTGCCTTCCTTCTTCCCTGTGGATGAAGGTAGAGCGGAGTGTTTCATGCAGGACAGCATAGCAGGGATTCAGAGTTCCATATGAAGGGAAGAAAACCAGGAACGCCACCTTCCTCACTGAAGCTCTGGAGTCCTGGCCAGGCTCCATCTTCTTGATGGATCTGAAAGCCAGGAAGTCCAAAAGGCCGTCCGTCCAGGTCAGGCCAGTCACTGGTTAGAGTACCTAAGGGTAAAGCCAGGTGGCCCTCCACTCTAGGGCAAGAAAACTGCAGAGGAAGCCAGCCTGCTGGGAGCAAACAAATGGGGGAGAGTGGCTGCGGGGAGAGGGACACGAGTAATAAATGCTGGATCCGGAGGCCCAGTCTTCTTCCTTAACTGATTTTCCTGGAAATCCCTGCTTCCAAAGGCAGATCCCAGGCAAAGATTGCAGACATGACGTGGTTTGCCTAGAGCGGTCAAAGGCCTCTTTTCTTCATGCCATTAGCCAAGCCTAAGACGGCCTGGGATGGAGAGGTGATGCCAGACAGTCAAGGGGATTCCTCAGGAAGCTGCCTCTATCCTGGGGAGGCACAGTGCCTCCCCAACTCCTGATGTCAGGGCAGGCTGCCTAGCACTTCTACAAACAGACAACCAGGCCAGTCCCCACTTCCCAGCACCACACCCAAACAGGGGGCCCCTCCTTTCAGGGACACTATGCAAGTCATCACAGCTACTGTTAAACAAACAAACAAACAAACAAACAAAAAACTCCACCCTCCCGCACAACAGACACATTTTAAGCATTTCACACAATTTTATTTCAACACTCCAGTTACGCCCTGGAGGGGGATTCTCTCTACTGACAGCCGCATCAAGAACACCTGTCTTGGGTTGGTGGTGTGGCTCAGTTGGTAGCGCCTGCCTAGCATGTATGAAACCTTGGATTTGATCCCCAGCACCCCACAAACCAGGTGCATTCAAAGTCATCATCGGCTACACAGTCAAGTCTGAAGCCAGCCTGGACTGCATGAGATGCTGTCTCAAAATAGTAAAAAGAAAAAGAAACCCTTCTAAAATTCAGGATGGTCACAGCAGGTTATCTGTCGAACCAACGTGGTCAGTGTTGACTGCTCAATGTAGTGCTCCCCTGAAGCATCTCTGACATTCCGAGGTTTAGGGCACACAGCTGCCCAGATACACTCCACAGGCTCCAGTGGCTAATGGCTTCCCTTCAGCCTTTTCCTGTCTCACCAGCTGGGTGGGTACCACTTTTACACCCTCAGCCTCCAAGGTACAGAGCTCAACCTGGCCATGGCTCAGATGGCTGTGTACTCCCCTCCCCTGTTCCCCCCCCACCGTAGGGTGTGGGGTCCCCAAGGAGTAGGGCTGCTTCCACTCCATCTGGGAAACTCTCAGGTAGCCTTTCTGAGGCACCTCCTTTCTGACAGGGAGGGAGGGGCACCCTGCACAGTTCAGGAGGTAAGATGGGGGGCCAGGACATAGACCCTAGGGTTTCTGTATTCTGTAGAAAGCCCAGGCCACACAGGCTCACAATGAGACAGGCAGGTGAGCTGCCTGAGAAGTGGCTCAAATGGGACAAAAGAAACTTCAGACACAGTCCCCTGTGTGAGTCATCTAGCTGTCCCCCGGCTCTCTCTAAGGCCTGCGAACGAGGGGACCCACCCTGCAGCTGCTATCATTTCCAACTCACTTCCTCCGTACTTGGCAGCCTCTTCTCTAGCCCTTCCATGTGAGGAGAAAATCCCTTTTGTATTCAGGGTGTGCTGCACTCTAAAATAAATAAATAAATAAATAAAATAAAGGCCCACTTCCCTTGCTAAGTCCCGAGTGTGCACGAGCTACAAGTTAAAATTAAACTGGAAATTTGTACTACGGGTTTAGATGCCCTCCCTGTTCCACCAGCCATTTTTTAAAAACATCCCGAAGCAGTTGGTTGCTCTCCGTAGCCCCTACGACCAGAATTACTACTCCGCTAACACAGGGACTTCCAGCCCCAGGCAGGAGGCAATCTCCATTCCCCCAGAGGTCACACCCAGGAGGAGACTGGCATTCATATCCTGCTGGCAGTAGGGAGGCACCAGATTCTCCAGAAGTCATCCTGCCCTTGCTCCCCTGCTCTTAAAAAAACAAAATAAAACAAAACACAACTTGTTGTGCGCCCCCCCAAGCTTGGGTTTGCCATCATTTCTCACCAGTGGGAGCCAAATTTCATGATAAACACTAACACACTTACTCGGCTCAAGAACTTGTTTGTTTAAAAACCACTGAATCTGTCTACACATTTATTTCTCAGATGTGACCTTTCTTCTATATCTCCAACACTGCGGCCCAGTCACTGCCACCACGTTACTTCACACTAGAAGGCTGTGACCTCAGGGGAGGATGTGGTTAGGCGATAGCCTGGTCTACTGGTAACAGACCTCACCCTGGATACGAGACCCCTAATCTGGGCTCAATGATACCATCTCTGTTCTGTGGAGTCCAAGCGCCTACCTCCTCAGAAAAGGGACGGTGACATCTGTTTAACCTATAAAGTGCACACTCCAGACTCAAAAACGCTCCCGGCTCGTTAATGTCTGCAAAAATGTTCAAGTTTCTAAATGTGACCTAGAAGCCTCCCCCCATCACCTGCCCTTGCACCCAAATCTAGTTCAAGTCCCCCCCTCCCAGGAAGCCATCCTTGTAACTGGCACTGAGCACCCGGGCTAGGCTCTGAGCTCAGAGGCAGTTGCTGCATGAATCATTTAATCATGTATTAAGCATCTGATCCTCCTAGAGGTCAGAGACTGTCCTTCCCCATAATCAGCCTAGCGGGAATGCACACCACAGCACCGATTAGCAAATACCCCCCTTACTGGGCCAGGCACAATATAAATAATGGGAATAGCAAAAGAGAGGGGGTCAAACAGCCCCGACACACAGAGCATAAACAGTGTGCTGTAACCGGTGGAAACCAAGGCTGCATGAGCTCTGTCTTACATTCAGCAGCTCTGTCTGCCTATGACATCCAGGTCCTAGCCCTGGGAGCACATCTGCCGCTACCCTACCAAACTGGTCCAGCACTCACTCACATACAGGCTTCCGGTTCTCCCTCGACTCCTGCCACATTGTTGGCTGAAGGGACACAGAAGCCATGGTGAACTCAGATGGGGGGTAGGGGAGGAGTCTGCCAGAAGGAGCAGTGGCTGATGGCATGCTGGGAGATGACAGCTAGCTGGTAAATAGCCCTATCCCAGACTTCCAAGTAGTAGGATGAGTTAGGGACTCAGTATTCTTCAAACGTACTCCCTAGTAGATAAGACAGGCCGCTGAGGGCAGACAGGAGACACCCAGAAAGACAAGGGGGAGATGCTGTCTCAGTCAGTAATGGTGCTGTAAGTACAGCCCAGTGCAAAATGAAAAGGTGGGTCCCTTGTTCAAAACTGACTAAGAGGGCCGAGCTGATTGAGCACTTGCCTAGCATGTGCTAAATCCTGCATTTGGGCCCCAGTGCTATATAAACTGGGCGGAGACAGGAGGATTATGGGTTCAACATCATCCTCAGCCACACAGTGAGCCTGAAACCAGCCTAGGTTATGTGAAATTCTGTCTCAAAACAAAACCTCATAAAACTCAAAGATAGTGACAGCCAAGTCTGTGTGAGGGTCGCATGGCTCTGATTGGACAGCTTGGATCTGCAACAGCCTTCTGAAAAATAAAGACCCAGGTGGAAGGATACTTTGAGAGCTGTTCTTTACTTCCGAACTTCTGTGGCAACTCAGAGAGGGTGGGCAGAAGGCGGGCTTTGTAGCCAGACAGACCTGGCTCTAGTCCAAGTTCTTCAATCTAGCCCAGTGGTTCTCAACCTCTGGGTCGAGACCAGTTAGGGGATGAACGACCCTTTCACAAGGGTCTCCTAAGACTGGTGGAAAACACAGATATTTACATTACAATTCACAATAGTAGCAAAATTATAATTATGAAGTAGCAACAAAATGACTTTATGGTTGGGGGTCACCATAATATGAGGAACTATGTTAAGGAGTCACAGTTAGGAAGGCTGAGAACGGCTGATCTGGCCTCTCACCTCCCTGGCCTTCTAGTTCCCTCTCACAGCTCTGAGTGTCAACTACCCAGGGCTGGATTAAACAATAAGATGTCCTAGTCCAGAACTTCGCCGTCTTAAAAAAAAGCCACCCCCTATCCCTTTTACCCATAGCTGGCAGCTGGCTCTGCTATGGTATCCACACATGTATAGTAACCACATTGAAGCCACCAGCATGGAAACAAAGACACCCAACCTGTTCCTGTCCTCCAAGCTGCCTGCCATGGGGACTCCTAGCTCAACATCCCAAGCCTTCCATACTAATCCGGAGAGGCACAGAGTGCTCCAAACACACCCTGTATGCTCAATCTCTACATCTTGTTTTGCCTGGTTTTCTATGCCAACCTCCAGTCATGCTTTTCCTTTCCTGAGAAATAATTGGGTAAATATATGTAGCTTTGGTTTCAACTTTGTCAGTCCCTGACCAATTTAGGCTCCAGGTTCCAGGCTTCGAACAGAAGAGAAGACTCAAATCAAATTGACCCTGTGTTTTGTAGTGCTCCTGGGTTTTAACTAGGTCAGCTTTTAAATGGGCCATCCCCTGTTGCAGATCCCGTTTCTAGCTAGAAGGCCAGATGGCATGAGTCAGCGAGGTTTAGACAGAGATAATGGAAGTATGCTTGCGTTTGTTTTAACAGTAAACTGTTTACCAAGCGGTAAAACCTACAAAACTCAGTCAGGTTCCACGAGGGAAGGGACACCGCTCTGGAGAAGAAGTCGGATATTTTTGAAAGCTACAGAGATCGTTGAGCCCAGAGGCCACTGGCTTTCTGCTCACAACCACTGCAAGGTATACATTTTTGGGGCTAGAGAGATGGTTCGGAAGCACTTGCTAAGTTTTGTAGAAGGCCAGCGTTTGGTTGGTATCCAGCACACAGGGTCAGAGCCTATAACTCCAGCTGGGGAGGAGGGTGGATTAGATGACCTATTCTCTCTAGTCTCCCCAGGCACCTGTATATGTGTACACACACACACACACACACACACACACACACACTTAAACAAATAAATCTAAAAAACTAAACAAAACCCACTTTACTCAGAGCATGCACTTTTGAGTGTATAGGCACACACACTGAAAACAAACATCACACTTAGGATTTCATCTATTAATTTTTTTGAATCTTATTTTTTATTTATATGTTTCTGTAAGTGAATACCACAGGTGTAGCGGAGCCTGCGGAGAGCAAACGATCTCCTGGAGGAGTTACAGGGTACCATGAGTAATGAGAACAGAATCCAGGCCCTCCATAAGAGCTGCAAGTGCTCTCAACTGCTGAGCCATCTCTTCAGCCCTCTTATTATGGGCGGGTGAGGTGGGCGAGAGAGATCAGTTGTTTGAGCCAGTTAAAGAGCCCTTGTTTTAGCGGAGGACCCAGGTGCAGAACTGGGCAGAGAACGCAAGGAACTATGGGCTGGGCAATTTTTTTCTTCTCTGCCATACCATGCATGGACACCTGACCTAGGTCAGAATCACAGCCCCTGGCAGAAAAGTAAAGGCACTCATGGCCCATCCACCAAGCTCCTGAGGCTGGAGTTCCCTGCAGCCTAGGAGGCAGCCAGGGCTTGGGGGCGCCACGCCTCTCAAGATCGTGCTAGTCGCAGCTAGGGGAAAGGTCCTTCCTTGCTTTAAAAAGAAACAAAACCTCCCTAAGAACTGAAAGCCTCTCAGGGCCTTGGATTTTTGCTGCTGCGTACAAAGCAGCTCGGCAGGCAGCGGGGGAGCACGTGGCGCGTGCAGCGGTGACGCCATCCTCATTACTGGGAGGTGGGAGGGCGGGCCGAGGGAGATCGGGCAGGCTCATAGGTTCAGCAGGCTGGGCGAGCCCGACCGCACCAGCCCGCCAGCCCCGTGACTTGCTCCCTCCTCACCACCCGCCCCGCGCGCAGTCGGGTGACTTGGGCCTCCACTTCCCGCAGGAGTCGGTGCTGGGGACGCTTCCTCTCAGTGGAAAGGGCTTGGTGGTGGTACCTGGAGGCCCCGGTGCAAGGCCAGGCTTGTTCAAGAAGATGTCTACCTTCTGCCCCAGCCCGGATACTGCGCCTTTGCATTCCTCTTATCTTTGTTTAAGATTTAAAAACAAAAAAAAAAGTGTTTTCCTTGCATACTGTGTTTGTGCCCCATGCTGGCAGGGGCCAGAAGAGGTCGTTGGATATTCTGAAACTGGTGTTACAAACGTCTGTGAGCCACTTGTGGGTTCTGGGAACCGAACCCTGGGAGTCTACAAGAACAGCAAGCGCTCTTTACTGTTGAGCCCTTTTTATTTCTTAAAGCCTCGATCCTGCTTTCCATCTCAACCATCGATTCCTCCTCCTGCACCAAGCCTTCCTTCCCTGGCTGCCTGGCCCTGCCCTTGTCGTGACTGACTTTCATTCAGGTAACAGAAAGTTACCAGAGAGCCTAGAGGGCTGCTGTGGGGTCTGAAGAGGAGGAGGAATTAGGGGTCTGACTTTGGTCTGGAGGAGGGTGAAAGAAAGATGGTGTGGAGAGAGATAGGGAAAGTCGGAGGTGATGACCAAACCTAGCAGGCTCCATTCTCTGAATTCCCTTCCTGTTTTCCTGTGTGGTCTGGAATATAGGAAGAGAGCACTAGTCCAGGCGGCCAGAAAAAGAAGGGTTGGTCAAGAAGCACTCAACGAGTATGCAGGGAAGCTACAGGCAGTCTCTCGACTTGGCTTCTGCCTCTGCTGTGTCTCTGAATTTTTTTTAAAGATTTATTTATTATGTATACAGTGTTCTGTCTGTATGTATGCTTGCTGGCCAGAATCTCATTACAGATGGCTGTGAGCCACCATGTGGTTGCTGGGAATTGAACTCAGGACCTCTGGAAGAGCAGCTGAATTTGCTGTGTGCCCTGGTAGAAGAAGTTGCTACCCACTCTGAGCTTCTGCCCCATCCTTCAGACTACACACTGGGTAGTGGGGCAGGAATAGAGAAAAATGAAGCCCTTCTGGTCCGAACTTTGAAAGCCTGGTATTCATTCCCTCTACATCTAAACACTGACAGGACATCCCAAAGGAGGCATGAGACCTCAGGGACGGAAGAGCTCAGGATTCAGCATGCAAAGGTGCAAGACTTCATCATTCTAGATAAAAACTAAAATGGAGAAACAGATCAGCTAGACTCAACACACCAAGATTGCAAAAACAGTCCCCAGAGGCCCAAGGTGTGGGGTTCTAAATATGGGAGACTATCAGTCATCTCACAGAGGACCCCGTGGCACCTGTGCCCCTCTTAAGGTAAGGGGAGTGGGCATGAACCACTTCCACTCACCAACACTCAGATTCCTGATAAAAATCCATGGTAGATGATATGTTCTTATTAAAGAGCCACAGCATTGTCCCCCATGCAAAAGAAAAGCTGGGTTCAAGAGGGTTGGACTGGGGCAGATACAGTGATATTACAACATGAGCCATTATTCCCCCCAAAGTCTTTAATGTCCATGCAGATCAAGTTCAAACCCAGAGCAGGATTCCCAGGCCCCCAACCTCGCCTCTTTCCAAGGCAGCTGTGTCTGCCTCCCCCCTTCTTCTCCTCTACAGCAAAACATGGTGGCACCACATGGCATTGCATATCACAGGAATTCTACCTCCCCTACCCTTCCCAGGAGCCTGTCCCTGTCCACCAGGACCCTCTGAGAGCTGCTGCACAGGTCTAAAGATTCAGTGTTCCCNTCCTGCACAGAGGGCCTGGCCAGTTCATGCTCACTGAGCACTCACATGGGAACAAGCCATTCAGGCCGGAAGAAAGGTTTAAGCTCAGGTGGGCAATCATTCTTGAGACGTTTCTAGATGATTGTTCCCTTCCTCGACGTCTGAGGCAAAACATCCCACTAGAACCACTCATGGGCAGACCAACTGTACGAGCTGAAGGATATCAGTGACTAGCTGCTGAAATCAGTGATGCTGGGACCTCTAGTGGATGGACTCAAGGGTGGGTGATGAGGAAGGCCCTAGGCATCCTCCCTAGGGCTTCTACCTGGAGATGCTGACCGCACAACACAAATGAGGTCATTTCCCCAGTTTCCCTGGCAATTCAGTGATTCTGCCCATCATGACCCTGTCATGACTCATCTCAAAAGGCATGAAGCCATTCAGACTCAGAGGCCAGGGCACTGAAGCCTTGATGAGGAGATCTACACCATTTCCAGTTGACCTTTAAACAAAACAAACAAACGTTGCATGGATGGACTAGTAGCTCAGGCGGGTAGCATTGCATAAAACTTGGGTTTGATCCCCAGCACCGAATAAGCCATACCGGGTGAAATGCCTCTAGCCCTAGCACTGGCAGTAGATCTGTAGAACCAAAGAGGTCAAGGCTATCACTGTCCTCAGCTGCCTAATGAGTTCGAAACCACCCTGTGGTATATGTGAAGATCAGTGTCAGCCAGTGAAGAAAACCTTGGATTTCTCTTCTCTCAGCCTGAGGCTCAGAGGCAAAGACAGTTCCGTCCAGGGGGACCTCCTTGAAGCAAGAGGAAACAGGAGGCAAATAAGAGGGATGGGGAAGGGAAGTACCCACAGATCCAACCTGGCCCTCCTCTAGGCGGGGAGGCCTCCAGCCAGGCTGTACATACCTTAGCTGGCATGGAAATGCATGAGATGCCTGCCAAACAGCCTAAGAGAAGAAGCCTTGCCGTGGCTTCCTTCCTGTCACCTCTTTCAGACCTGGCAGCCTCCTCAATCACAGGAGCGGAACAGGGCCCTAGTGCTAAAGCCCCTGCATTTAGGCTCCGGTAGGGAATGAATGACGTGGAGACCAACCACGCAGAGAACCTCACCAGTTAATAAGAAGGGAACCAATCAGCTGTTTCTCCTTCAGCCTAACAGGATGCACTCAACTCGCCTAAGAGGACAAATCAAATACTTATGGTAAAAACCCTGGCAGAGAAGAGGGGGAGCGAGCAGAAAAGAGGAGGGAGAGAAGTGGAGGCAAAGGAGGAGGGAAGGGGAGGATAAGGAAGAGAGGGAGTGGGAGGGAGGTGGAGGAAGGGGCAGCTAAGCCAAACCAGGCAATGCAGGTTTGGTTTAGCGTCAAGAGTACCATTCTCTTCCCCTGGTCTTGCTGGTGGAACCTGACCTATACTTAATTATTTTAATAGAACACAGAGCCAGGGCAGTGGTGGTGCACACATTCAATCCCAGCACTTGGGAGGCAGAGGCAGGCAGACATCTGTAAATTCGTGGACAGCCTGATCTACAGAATGAGTTCTAGGATAGCCAGAGCTATACAAAGAAACCCTGTTTCAAAAACTAACCAAACAAACAAAAAAACCAACACAGAAAGAGTTAACTGTTGTTCACAGATCTACAGTTGCTTTAATCTTAAAATTCAAAAAAACCAAAATAAAGAACCTAAAATGTTACAACTCGGGAATCTTTGAGAGTCAAGAAGGGGCTAGAGATAGGTGGATAAGATAGGTGGAGATAGGCTGGAGATAGTTGATAAGACTCAGGAGGTCAGCTCCTGAGAGAGCACCAGCCCCACCACCCACCCTGGCACAGCAGCCCACACTGACAAAGTTATTCGGGCGCAGGAATGGGCATGGGTGGGAGGCGTGGCTCACTAGTGGAGTGCTTGCCTAGCATGTACTAGCACGCCTTATGTTCAAGCTCTAGTACCAAGGATTTGGGGGGAGGGGGACCTCAGTCACCAAGCCTGATGACCTGAGTTTGATATTTGTAGCCCACAGGTGGAGAGAACCAACACTTACAAGTCGGCCTCTGACCGCCACGTGCACACCATGGCGCCCATGTTTGAGCACAAAAATATCTAAGAAACCTTAAAAAAAAAAAAAGACAGTGGAAAAAAAAAATCAAGGTTCATTGGTGGTAACGTCCCAACTCCAGCTGCACCAAAAGACCAAACCTTAAATTCCAGAACCTCAAGAGTAGGCTGGAAGGAAGAAGGCAATTAGGATGGGAAGGCATCTGAAAACCAGGGCGCTGGATAGTTGAAGGAACCAGGGATGCCAATGCTGGAAGGCTGGAGACCCACAACAATCAAAGGATGCTAAGCAGCCATCTGTGAAGAGCTCCGCACACAAACTGTGCAGAACACCTATCAGATGGACGAGTGAGGTATCCTGAAGCTCTGTGAAGCAGGTGCCGCGGGCCTTTTCACTTCTAAAACCACTGCCTTGCTTCTTTCCTCTGAAGGAGGGCTACCTGCTTAGACCACAGGCCCAATCCCTCGTTCAGTAGTCTTTAATGAGTGGCTACAGTATGCCAGGCAACGTGTGAAGTGGTAAGGTATGGCATGGCAGAAAACCCATGCGGTGCCTGCCCTCCTACGTGTTCACCTTGGGGTCACCGGGTACTAAGCCAGTGATTGCATACACCTGTATTTACAAGTGAAGCTCAAAGGAAAAAAGAAAAGTAAAGTGGCAAGGGACGGTATTGAAAAGGCGGCTAAAGAAATCTATCCAAGGTGTGTTTTCTGTACAGACTCGAACCCCACATAGTATGTGATCAGGGCCCTTAACAGTAGAAGGAGCAGCCACGGCCAGGACTCTCAGTGGGAAGCGTGCAAGCTGTAAGAACATTTGTGAAGGGAGGGCCTGGTGAGATAGCTCAGTGGGTAAAAGGTACTTAACCTGATGAACTGAGTTCATTCCTGGGACCCCCACATGGTAAAGGAGGGAACTGACCCAGACAAGCTGTTCTTTGACCTCCACGGTTGCTCCATGGCACATGAGCAAAGGGACTTTACTGTGGGCCGCGAATGGCCATGTTTTCTGGTATTAATGGGCCTATGCTACACATGGCAGACAGCTTATGGAATGTCGTTTTGATTATTAGCATAGGGACAATGAGACATAGTCTGGTTTGGCTCTAGGCTTTTCCACTTAAGAACTGAGACATTTTTTGTTGGTTGTTTTTGAGACAGGGTCTCATGCAGACCAGGTGGTCATAAATTCTCTACAGCAATTGAAGATGATCTTCAACTTCCGATCCTCCTGCCTCTACCATCCAAGTTCTAGGAACTCAGGTGTGTACCCATTTGTTGTGCTGGAGACTGACTCCAAGGTTTCAGGCAGGCTAGGCAAACTCTACAAACTACATCCCCAGGCCAGAACTATGGCTTGGGGCAGGACTTCATGAACTCAGTGTGTTCACTACTACAATGGAAAGAAGAATCCGTATCCCACAGGAATCCACAGAACCAGGCCAGACGCTAGGTGGGAAGGCACCCGGGAAGCCATGCTGTGCTTGGCATTACTACAATCCATTTCACAAGCATGTTCCTTACCAAGCAAGATGCTGCACCCTAGAAGAGAGGAGGCGCTCTACACCCGAGTCCCCTACTCCTCCTTGCGATTAGCCCTCAGTAAATGTTTGCTGATCGAAAGGCATTAAAAATAACCTGGGAAAAGCATTAAAAATAACCTGGGAAAACATCTGGTGGTTTTACCTTCCCACTATATGGCAGCTAGAATGCTCTGGAACAGCCTTCACTGAATCCTTCACGTCACTCAGTTGGGAGTTACACCATGGTGGTGTGTTGGGGGATAAACACAGGGACAGAGACAAGGGACACTCTGAGGAGGCTCCTTGCTATGTGCCATGGCAGCCTTGCTCAAACTTCGTGAGAGTCATGGAAGGATCAACCAAGGTGTTCCCATCCGGACATAAGAAGCTATATGATCAGTCAGGTGGTGGTGGTGCACACCTTTAATCCTAGCATTCAGAAGGAAGAGGCAGGCAGATTTCTATGAGTTCAAGGCCAGCCTGGTCTACAAGAGCTAGTTCCAGGACAGGCACCAAAGCTACACAGAGAAACCCTGTCTCAAAACAAAAACAAAAAGAAGCTATATGATCTACAATAGAATATCTGGCCCCAAACCCACTTTTTGTTCTTGCCCGTTTTCCAAGTGTTTCATCATCATCATCATCATCATCATCATCATTTAGTAATACATTTATCCTCCTGGTTTCAGAATCAGACAATATAAAATAGTTCAGTGACCCCTCCCATCACCACCCTCTGTTGGCCCAGTAACTACTCCACCTATTTATATCCAGGTTGTGTCTAGATTTAATGAGTAAATTTTGGAATCATTTTTCTCTCCTTTACCCCCAAACTAGCCTATAACACTGACTTTTGTCTTGCTTTTTCTCATAGAGCTCACCATCTGCCTTGGCTGGGTATGGTAACACTTTCCTGTCACCTGAGCATTTGGGAGCCTGAGGCAGAGAATCATGAGGCCAGCGTGAGCTCTACTGTGTTTCAGTAACAAAACCCCACCCATCAGCCTCCCTGGCAGCACTGTAGATTGAACCGGAGGCCTCATTCATGACAAGCAAATGCTGTACCACTGAGCTACCATCCTAACCACCAACAACCCTTTTTCTTTGTAGCCAAATGGTGCCCTGTCCTGTGGATGGCCACTGTTCTTCCCCAGGCCCTTCTTCATGGATATTTGAGTGGCTTCCGATCATAGCTATAATAAATAATCATCAAATACAAATAAGCTGGTACCTGTCATTTTGTATCCACCTGGCTTAGTGATAAGTGCCTAAATCAGAGCCCACCCTGATTACAAGGTCACAGTCCAAAGTGCTACAGATCTAAGGGTCTCATCACTGCACACCTGTCTGGATAGGTTACTTAACCTCAGTCCATCCCACAAATGCCTAAAACTCACTCAGTGGAGACTACAACATGAAATGGGGCTATAGCAACAAAGGTGTCCTTGCCCCCCGACCCAAGGGTGTCTAGTCTGGGAGAGGTATGCAAGGAAGCCATTGAATCATAAAAGTGAGGCCCAGTCTGCCAACCTGACCGCTCTGGGCCAGTCTCCCTATCTCAAAAACAAGTGGCCCAACCTACACCTTGGGGTGTGCTAATAGATCCAGAAGGTAATGTTTACCAAGTACCTAGCAACGAGCGCCACCCAAAACTCACCCTAGATGCTCAGTAAGGGTCAAGTAAGCCTCCACTTATCCCAGGAGAGGGCTTAGCACAATAGGGTAGGGAGGTGCTCTGTGCACACAGCTGCCGTGCCCATTCACAAGGGTGCTATGCTACTCTTGCTGAAGAGGATGCCAGTCCCTGCTCCTGTTGGCAGTGGCAGGCCCTGGGCCCCTAATTACATTTTAACCTACTTTTATTGGAAAGCGATGAATCTCTTTCTACTTTCCAGGCCTTAGGAAAAATCTCTGGGTATGTATCTCAATTGTGGGCATAAACTAACTGCATAAAGTATGTCAGGGTCACAAAGGGAAAGGATCTTCCCTAAGACCCTGGCACAGCCTGAGACATGCCTGCAGTCTCAGCACTCAGGAGGCTGGGAGGAAGACTGGGAGCTCCAGAACCCAAGCTCTCAGTGAGACAAGAGGGGAGGAAAGTGGGGGGGNNNNGGGTAAATAGGTCAGAGGACTCGCAGGCTATGGCCTGAGTGACTGGAAGGCGCAGGTTAAAGTTAAGGTTCTAGGTTGCATGCACAGCTCCGACGTTGGCCAGGCTGTGCACCAGGACAGCTCCTCAGTAGCCTTGACCTTGATCAAGTACTTTCTGCAAGCTTTTTAACCACATCCCCTAATCTGTTACATGGGAACAACCTTAACTACATTGTAGCACTTCTGAAGTTTAAATAAGGCACCTGGCACACAGGCATAGAACAGCAACAAGCAAAGAAAACACGATTTAAAAGACTTACATTGCTTTCCCTCACTGTGGTTATCAAGTGGCTTCCTTTTAAAAGCTCAAAACGGGACAGCAGCATAATATTACAGAACACCACTGACACCAAGAAGCCCCGCTGGAGCCAGAACCCCCTTTCAAGCTCTCTGAATAAAGTCCAGTGGTCCAGGGGGGATTCATCCTGTCCCCTGGGCTAAGCTGGTCAAGTTCTCTAGGAACCTGCATCAACATGTGTACTAACGGCAGTAGAGAGTACTACCCACTTGACTCCAAAGCACCTGGGCCTCCACCCATGGGTGTAAAGGCAGGACAGGCGTAGACAGAATCCAGACAGCAGGGATGGGTGTCCGCCAGATCCACTGTAACCCCAGGGTAGACGCGAGTCTGGTGGCACACACCTTTAATCCCAGCACTCAGTAGACAGAGGCAGGTGGATATCTCTGAGTTCAAGATCAGGCTGGTCTACAGGACAGCCAAGGCTACACAGAGAATACCTGATCTCAAAAAAAGGAAGGAAGGAAGGAAAGAAGGAAGGAAGGAAGGAAGGAAGGAAGGA
>LOJH01016275.1:6073-17440 GCA_001685095.1 Ellobius talpinus
ACCTTATGTTCCTCTCTCTGCCCAGCCATATCACTCCTGTCTCCACCTCCCTAGTGCGGGGATTAAAGGCCTGTGACTCCCAAATACTGGAATTAAAGGTGTGAGCCACCATCACCTGGCTCTGTTTCTCTCTTAGACTGGATCATTCTGAGGGTGGCCTTGAACTCACAGAGATCCACCTGCCTCTGTCTCCTGAGTGCTGGGATTAAAGGCATGTGCCACCACTGACTGGTCTCTATGACTAATGAATGGCTCAGCTCTGTACTCTGATCTTCAGGGAAGCTTTATTTGTTAGATTACAAACAAAATATCACTACAGATCAGGTTTTTATTTTATCATAGAAATCCTTTCTTCAGTAAACTTTACATGCTAATTTCTGAAAATTATACACATTTTGTCTATATTGTATTTTCTTTGAAATACAAATACATCACAGTTATATTTTCATGTTTCAAATGTAAATGTAGACATTTGTAATTGGTTATTTTTCAGGAGAAATTTTGTTTTATAGTTTATTTTCTGTCTTTCCTTAACTATGCGAGCTTCACTTCGAATCAGAACTTGTAGTTCCTAGGAGATGGTAGCATCTTTTCATTCTGATCCCCCACAGGGAATGCTGAAACCCTACTTTCCAGAGCCTTCGCCATAGTTGGCAGATCATTGGTATAGTCTGAGTCAGACATCTCAGATGCAGTTTTGTATTGACCACCTTCTCATCCCACTGCCCCTCCACACAGCTGACATGACGGTAGATGGTGGACGCATTGGTGAGTCATCTTACTCTGTCTGTCCATCAGTTTATGATGCACAGAGAGGTGTGCATCCATCCGTGAAGAACATGGTGGTGCTCAGTGGTGCTCAGACGCAAATGCCCTTTGCACAGTTGGTAGGGAGGAGGGGGCAGGGCTGGCCCAGGGACGGACACAGAGCTGCGGTTGGTGACTTTGTGAGGGGATGGATATTGTAGAATCTCAGAGGCTCCAGGGAACCTGTCACTCCTGTCTCCTTTCCTCCTTCTTCTCCACTGTCTCTTGATGTTAGAATACTCCTGAAAATTCAGGCTTTTGATACAGAGTAGATTTCCTATAATTTTTATGAACATAAAGGAAATGATAGTTTTGATAAAATTGACTATGCTTAATGGAAATATCAACACATTTCTGTAGATACTCACTCTTGGTCCATTATTATATTTGACTTTTATGGTTTTGTCAGCTAAATAATTGCCCACAAGCACAATAAACCAAGTCTACAAGAAAAATTCTTTAGAAAGGACATCAGAGAGAATGGACAGGACTGGAGGAAGGCCTGGTTTTATGAAGGTCACCTCTCATCTTCAACAGCGGAATTCTGAAAACTGTTGCCTGCCCATATGTGAACTATTGGTGTGTAACTATTTAGCAGTGGGTGAAGATTTTCTACAGTCATTGATGGACTACCATGGGCTAAACAGGTTGGTTTGGCAGCCTAAATCATTTGATACTTTATTACTTTTGGCTTCTAGGAATAGCAAACCCCTCATGGTTAAGCAGTTAGTACAGGACTGAACTATACTGCTTTTGGTAGTCTGAGCACAAGAAAAATGAAGACTTACATATCTACAAAGTTTTGTATACAAACATTCATAGATTGTTACTCTTGAAAGACAAAAGATAGTGTCGACTCAAATGCCTATAAACTAAGAACAACAGGTAAAACAAAGTTGGGTAACTATAAACAGTTGTTTGTGTGCCATGAAAGAGAAATCAAAATATAATACAAGCCAGTGTGTGAATGATCCCTGAAAACATTATGGCTCATGAAAGAAGCCAGTTCCAAAATCCATATATTGCATGACTGTGTTTGTATATAATGTTCAGAACAGGAACTGTGGAGAGACAGTGGATCAGTGGTTACTTAGGCCTGGAGAGCATTAGGGGTGTGGAGTGACGGCTGAAGGGTGCGCTGCGCTTCTTAAATGTGGCTTGTGATAGTCACACATGCTAAAATCCACTGGATGTTGTTCACTTCAACTGAATGATTGTGTGGTTTGTGAACTGCATATCAATTAAGGCATTTGAAAAAAATATAGCAAGAAGTGATAAAGCTGAAAAACCTAAAATTCAAGCTGTTTGCATAGGATGCGAGGTTGGCACACACCAGAGAGGGACATCTGAGTGGCTTCATAGCAGCAGTGCGCTCTCTCTAAGATGGGCTAGGCACATGCTCCTGTGTTCAATTTGCTACTACATTTATTTAAGGTACACACATATATCATGAGCACTGTTGGAATTTATGATGCATCTCATGGGTGAAAAGATAGAAAACCATGAAAAACTGCATTTCGATGTATAATGAAAACAGTCATTCTGTGGGGACCCAATGTTTTATCTGCCTGTTCCTCATCAGCACAGCCTCCATCTGCTGGATTTCTTGAATGCCATGTGCATCTCCAGTGTCCTAGTCAAGGAAACAGGACAAAACAGGACATGAAATGTGCTCTCTGTCTGAAGAAGGTGTGAGTAATTGTGTAGTCATTGTGATTGTGTCTGGGACCTATTACAAGAGCTTGCTGTGCCATCTTTAATCCATAATGACCTCATGGGCGGGGTTCATGACCTCTCTTTTGCTAAAGTCAGAGCAAGGTCTTGGAGAGATGCAGTGTCCAGAATAAAAGAAGCAGTCAGTGGGAGATCTTAATGAAACCTTGCCTGTCAAATGCTCAAGTCTTTGCTTTTCTGTATGACAGCCTGTTAGCATGTGTAATGCTGGTTGCTGTTTGGTGAACTGAAACCCACCCTGCTTTGACAAACTTCGTAAAAATAGCATGTCCCTCTCTCAGTTGAAAACCACAGTCTTTTTTTTCTTCTTCGTCAAAGTATCTTTGTCAAGTCTTGCCTCGTTGATTTTGCAGGGAGGACTTACTTTCTAGGTATGAAATCATATGACATGTGTCTGAGATTTTTATCTTTCCCTTAGAGTTTTAGACATGCTCTCTCCTCTCCTCTAACAGATTGGCTTGTAGAATCCTAAGCATGCAGTATTTTCCAATCTGAGAATCTATTTTCAAAAAGAAAGCATCACCGCAGAAGGCGTGACCAAACCAGAGGAGCAGAGTGCTCAGAGATGCTGCTGGAGCACAGACTGTAGAGGGGAGGGAACTCAGAGGCCACCATTCCTGCTCTCCCTCTCTTTTGTTTTTCCTATTAAAATGGCACTTGAGCCTGGAGTAAGCAAAGTCTTTCTGGTCGTTGATGACCCCTACAAGCCTATGATCTTACGAACCTAGATTATGTTCTGAGATCTACTGATCCCTCTTTCCAGTGATTATGCTCTGATCTCCAGTTCTTTGAGAGGCAGGGTCTCTGGCTTTGCTTCAGACTCAGGCAAGGTATGAACTTGCCTTGAGAGCCTGGTGTTTATGTGTGTGTGCACATGCGTGTGCGTGTGCATGGGTGGGCAGTGTAATGACACTATAGTAAAGTATAGCAGGCTAAAGACCCCAAAAGTTGACTTTTCTTTCAACTTCAGAAGAGATTTCAGAGAGTTGATACTTGAAATGATCTGTAGAAATGAGCTGAGTTGAGAGGTTTGACTGCTGAGGAAAATTATCAAACTTCAGCAGGGGTGAGGCTGACAGTGTAGGCCTGGGACAGGTTGTGAAGGACCTATCCTATCACTCGTGTCCTGAGCATTTTATGGCTGGTTTAGACAGGGGAACTTCACAAGACCTGATCGCTCTGGAGACATTACTCTGGTAGTGACTTCGAGGATGAAGACCAATTTGAGAGAGATGATGCCATTACTTGGTCACCAAGTGACTTGCACAGTTGATTGATGACTATATTATTAACTAAAGTTTGGAAACTACTTTCTTAATATTCACATAAATCCCAGTTTAAGAAGTGTAAAAAATTGTGAAAATTATGCATTTTTAGGATTAGTATAAATTCTTAATAAATAAATATTTGCCAGAAGACATAATCGCTTATCTGTGATGTTTCAGTTTGACTATCATCTTGACACACTCTGGAACATCCAAGAAGAGAGCTTCTTTGAGCAATTACTAGTTAGGTTGGCTTACAGCGATGCCCGTGCAGTGTTGCTTTGTTTTCTTTAGTCGACGTGGGAAGACTTCTCACTGAATGTGACTCCATTCTCTGCATTTCTGTCCTGGATTGCTTAAGTAGGCATGCATTCATTCTCTTTTTGTTCTTGACTTGCTGCTTCACATTTCTGCTCTCTTCACTTCCCCACAATGATGAACTAACTGTGTGCTACATGAACCTTTTATCCCCTCAGTTGATTTTATCATGGTATTTGGTCACAACAATTGGGAGGGAAAGTGAGACACCATCTTTTCTGTCTGTATCAGGGGTATATTTGGAATGAAACAATTACCTGAGAAATTAACATTGCACTTCATCTCTGAGTCATAACTTCCCTTAGTTTGGTAAGTTCTGGAAGAAACCATTGGTTGATTTCTTTGAGCCCTTGTCTTTTTGTAGGGGTGACAATCATCCCTTATAGAAAGAATTTGGGGAAAACAAACCAGAATTGAAAAGTGAGTATGGTAGCTGTTTTGTGAGAGCAGCTATTTCAGGCCCAGATGTTGAGGCTGTGCTGTGGGACCCACTGACCCCCAATGGGGTCATCATATGATTCAAGAAATGGGGGAAAACCAGTGAGAAGGTCACTTTATGCTTGAAAGAAATCCCCAGGAACAACTTAGAGGTCAGCCTGGGAGATCTTGCTCAAAGTAGGATGGTGTGCAGAAACATGGCAGAAGTTTGCTGTGCCTGCATTCTCAAGCCCTAGCAGGGTGTTTCTTGGATCTTGGTCTGCCTGGCCTGTTCTTGCCCATGTTAACTCAATGGGATTCCAGCCAGGAATGTGTAAAGACAGGGGCAGCTGAGTCTGCCTTGACCTCTGGATTACAGTTTGTTTCTGAGGCTGTTTGGTTTCAGTTCACACCATTTGCACGGCTGTTCAGAAGAAGACAGCAAGCTGTCTGCCAAATGGAGGTGCATTCTTAGCATTCCCCATGTGTTCGTACTTGTGCAACCCAGAAAGAGTGCGGTGCTCTGGGCAAGGAGAGAGGGTGGAGGGAGGTGGTGGGAACTGCTGTCTCCCTTAGGATAACAAAGAGCTTCATCTAGGGCAGTTCCTGGAGGTGCAGCTTGTGAGCATGCCGCACCATGTGGAAGGCGGAAGGCCTACTGCTCCTACCGGAAAACATGGCAGAAAGCTCTGGGAACCTCTCCCCTTGGAACAACTAGAGTGGTTCTGAAGCCCATTTATTTTGGTTTTCAAAATTAAGTTGAAAATGCATCCACCACAGATAACCGAAAGAAAAGAACAGTTCTAATGACATACATCTATCAGGCGTTCATAAAGAATTGTAATTTAAGAATGGAGTTAGAATTTGGAGATTATAGACAGCCATAGCTAAACTGATGAATCATAGAGATGTAACAAGGAGAAGGATACATTTTGGGACTATTAGGGAAAGTGCATAGCGGAAGAGAAAGGAATATAAGACAAGGACCATTTCATCAAGGCTTATTTATGTAGACGTAGGTCCCTGCCACTTGCAGTGAGAGCACTCTCTTTCTTGGTAAGGATAGCTACCGTGGCAAAGGGAAATTTATTCTCTGATTTTAGACAGATATGAAGAGGGCGGAGCTTCTTCTGCATCTGTCATCCCTGTAGCCTTCTGCTCACAATAATCCTTTTGCCAAAGTTAAGTCTTGGAGTGGCAAATTTTGATTCCCTTCCGTGCAAATACTCCTTCCTCTAGCTTATGCATATGTGCGTACTCCTCCCCACCCCTGCCCCGCAACACAGATAAAAATAATTTCTGTCCCAAGGCCTGTCTAGATAAAAGACAGTCACCCCAGCTGGGGTGATCTGTGTCTGTCTGCCTTGTTACTGGCAAATGCTTTCTGTGGAAAGATATTTTGGAGAGGGGAGGGAGGCTGCTAAACTTAGTCTCAGGCTGCCCTAGCTCAGCTTAGGTGATGGCTCAGTTGGTTTCTTCCCTTATGAAACAGAGGGAGTGCATCTCCTCTGTAGCTCGTGTTGAAGGTTTGTCGAAGGGTCAATGAAAATTCTATTAGTATTCTCTGTGATGACCAATTCTTGGACCTCATTCCCTAAAACAACGAACACACAGACACAGGATCTAATTTCAGGAAATTCAGAGCTACCAGAACACAAAGGATGAGAAGCATGAGATTGAATATAGCTATGGTCTCAGAGCAACGAAGTCTGGTCATTGACTTCATGAAGGTTAGGTGGTGAGATTGGCATTCATGCCCTCAGCAACGCAGGAAGGCAGGTGACGGGCCTGGACTGTGATAGCTTGTATGCTAAATGTACCAAGAGAGGAGGCCATCAGGGTCACCCAGCCTAGTACCCACTCTCTGTAAGCTTGTGACTAGTTCAGCATGGCAGTTTGTCGGCAGCTTCTGCCCACCTAACGGATACTTTGTTCTATTAATCAAGTGGCTGTGTAGGAGACCCTGTGAAACAGGGCCTCTTTGGAGGAGTTTGTAAGCAGTAATTGCCCTGTCCACTGGGGAATGAAGGTGAAGACGCAAAACCTAAGAGAGATCAGTGGTACTCACTGCGACAAAGGCATCAGATGAGGCAGCAATCTTGTGCTGTTATTACTTTATTATCCACTCTCCGTCCTGTTTGTGTTGCTTTCAGAGATGGTGTTGTGGTCATGAACACTTAGTAGAGTCTGACAAGAGCACATTCAGTTAGGAGGCATTTGAACAGATCGGTGCAAGTGCTGTGAACACTTCCTCAGCCGCTCTTACCCAAGGCTGCCCAGTGGGACAGCTTGGCTTCTCTTGAGTCATCAGTGCCAGAACGCCAGATGTGCGCAAATCCTTGCCACCAAAGGTGCGTGGAAGCCTTACCTAGTCTTCCCATTAGGACCTTGCTCACGCTCAGCTCCCGGGGAACCATCCACGGTGTATTTGTATGTATGTATGCTGTAGTATGTGGAAGTAAGACTTGCGTTACGTATCTGTCGGCAACAAAATGTCTGACTGAAGCAACTTAATGAAGGAAGGGTTTGTTTAGGCTCATGGTTTAAAGGAACCTTGTGATGGGGAAGTCTTGGTGGCAAAAACTTGAGGCAGCTAGTTACAATTAGGAAGAGAGCAATGGATGTTCAATTTATTTTCTCCTTTTTATTCAGTTCAGGATCCCAGCCTAGGAGATAATACTAGCCAAAATTGCAGTGGCCTTCTCCCTTGAAATAATGCTATCTTGACACTCCTTAACAAACATGCCCAGAGAATAATATAATCTTGGGATGCCCAGCGACTTATCCCTTGATAACTAGATCTTGTCACCTTAACAATCAATATTATCTGTCACATGGTTCATGGGGTTAGGTTCAGAGACTCCCCAGCTGCCAGCCTCCAAATGGATACGATGCACTGAGAAAAATGGGGGTCTCATCTCAGGAGATGCTGCTAGGGTGCTTTCTGTTAAAGTCTAATAATGAATGGCTTTTAAGTCCTGTGACCCTCTGCTGTGCTAGGTGACATCTGATTGGCAAATGCTGGTCAGTCCCTTAAGTACTCTTCTGTAGGGGTCCATCTGTAGCCACTCCTCAATTGTCATTTGAGGTTGGCAAGTGAAGGACATTATCCTCCCCAGACACAGCCTCGAGTGGGCTACTCTGTATCCCATTAGCAGATTCCCTGGTCCCCTAATGACGAGCTTAATGGCAGTGTAATATCTATCCATTAAGCATGTTTACCTGGAGGTGCTCAGAAGTTCCCATAGCAGGCCCTCTGCAGAGGTCAGGTCTTCCCAGTGCTCACTACTGGGAACTGGGGCTATGACTTTTGATCCCCTGAATCCCCAGTGTGTGACACATGGCTGGCATGCAGCAGGCATCTCATAAATATTTGGGGAATGATTAATGTCCTATTGAAAAACCATTCATGAGTGCTGACACAGAATAGGGGAAAATGGTCTTTCCTTTCTCTCTCTCTTTGTGTATGTGTGTGTATGTGAGTGTGTGTGTCTATGTGTTATGGTATGAATGTTCACATGTGTATGGGCATGCATGTATTCAGGTACATATGTGTGAGTGTGTGTGGAGGCCAGAGGTTGACACTGGGTGCCCTCACTTTATTTACTGAAGCCAGGATTCTTACTAGAGCCCATATATAATTCGTCATCACTTCAGCAAGTTCACCTAGGCAGTTTGCCCTGACATCACCATCTCTGTCTTCAGAGGGCTGGGCTTATGGGAAGACATTCAAACCTACTTGGTTATCTACAGTAATAACATAAAAACAATGTCAGTGTAATGAAAGCCCTACCTACCACTGAACCTTCCCTTCAGAATAGAGCCACCTGGCTTATACCACGGACTTCAAACCACCATCTCCCCAGCCCCTTTCTACCTTTTTATGCCTAATTCTAAAATGTAAGCACATACATTTTAGGGTACTTTAGTTACTTCTGAGTACTAGTTGATACTGTACCCCCATGGGAAGCTCTGATTATTGTAAAAGCGAGGCTTCAAGCCATGTCCTCCAAGAGAACAGGTTTCTAGGAAGACAAGAGCTCTCAGTTTTCTCCAGCAAGGCCAGGGTCATCTGTTAGGAAGGACAAGCCAGGCCTGTTGACCAGGAAGGATGAGTTGGTACCAGGACCTCGGAGCCACCACCACTGTCCCTAGCCAGTGTCTGGGCGAAACACTAAACATTCATGGAAAAACCCCAAAATGCATGAAGTCAGCTTTACTATTTCATATTATTTCAGAAGATGCTTAAACCAAAAGGAAAGCTCACCAAAATAAGTAGCTTATTCTCTGGAACTTTCGGGAAGACCTCTTCCTCCCATCTTCTCCACCTCTACTCTGATTTTACAGTCATTGCTCCAGGTCTGCTGGAGCAGATGTTCTGAGCCGCTGAGCTGCTCCTGTGCCTTCCCGTGCTGAGGACCCATGCCCACCTAGACAGGGAGCATTAGTGTCACCTGGCCGGGACTGGTCAGGAACTGGCCTTCCTCTGAAGGAAAGCCTGGGTGGTGTCTTGATTTCAGCTGCCACCAGAGTCTCACTTTCTTATTTAGGTCTCCCATCTTTCTAATCATATCTCCAGCTGTACACCCGCTCATTTCTCATCTCAATAAGCAAAACAAAGAAAAATCCACATTTTATGTAGTGACTGACAAGGACACATCCCAGGGATGCTTGGGAGAACCACCCATAGAAGACCCAGTATGGAGAGACAGACGGCATGGTTCTGGGTAATGTCACTTGGCCATAGCTCATTTGGGGTACGCACCACTGTCAAATCCTGCTACCTCAACATAGTAGATAAATTTTGACTATAAGGATTTTACCATACGGCATGGTGAGAGTTTCTTCAGTGAATACAGATAGCTAGCCACTGAGTTTTGGTAAGCCCCAAACTACTTCTAAAGCAGGCTTTGGCTGTTTTAATCCTTGGACTGCTTCTGAGTATTTCTTCATTCTTTCTTATAAATTGATGCTTCCTGCTTAATGACTAAATTATTCTTTGAACATTTTAATTATAAAATATATACTGTAAAGTACACAAAACAAATGTATTCCCCTTGTTTTGGTAGCACCAGTGTGGCCAAGTCTCCTTCCGGGGATCTAAGAATGCTTTTTCCTGCCTCACAGAACAACTTCACTAAGTCAAGGGATAAGGAGAAGCAGGGGACATTTTGTATTGGTGGAAAGCAAGACTGAGCAGTAATTTATAGGGGTCTCATTCCCAGAGCTGGGGAGACAGTTTAGTGGTTAAGGGAGCCTGCTGCTCCAGCCTGAGGACCAGAGCTCAGATCCCGGTGCCCACTTGAAAAGCCTGGATGTGGTTCCATGCTCGTCTGGGACCCTAGCATTGAGGGACTGGAGACAAGAATCCTCTGGGGGCTTTCTAGCTGCCAGTCTAACAAAAAGTAAAAAATAAGAGTGAACTACAAGTTCAGTGGGAGACCTTGCCTCAAAGGGGCAAGGCAAAGAGTGAGAGAAGACAATAATGCCTTCCTCGTGTACACAGACACAAGCATCTTTGACATAGCATCACACACACACACACACATGCCTTCACACCTTATTCTCTCTTGATCTGGACAATACCTGAGAAATCCTGGAAGATCAGAGTCTTCTAGCATCTTGAGGAGCAGCTAAAAGCTTAACATCCCTCCCTCCCCCCTTTTCCTTTCAGTGCTGAAGATTGACACCATAGAGACCTTGGCAGATAAGACCAAGTCACACCCTGGGCCTTTAGAATACTGCTTGGGTAGAGATGTTGGAATTATCAAACTATTAGATAAAATAACAATAGACACTTCTTTGTTATCTTTAAAGAATAGTATTACCTTTCTTGAGCCTGTCCTGTACAGGCTTTAGAAACTGAGCTTCTTCTCAGCTCTAATCAGAAAGTATAAACTGTGAGTGAACAGGGGTGATATAAGGAACATTTGCTGAACCCGAAAATGAGGATACAAATGGTACAGAGACACCACATGGTGCTGAACGTGTTTGCTAAAATAGCGCGGTTGGGAAGCTGGAAACCAGAGACCCTAGCGGCACTGCTGTGCTGACTGAGAGGTGGCCTTTGGAAGCCTCAAATTCATGAGCTCTTTGTGTTTGATTTTGGGGCACAAACTTTCCTGTGTTTAATATTTTTGAACACTAGCCACACACCAATATCCCCATGGGAAACAGGCCTTGCTGGAAGATGCCCCGTTTGCGGCTGATGCTTGTCCTGGATCTGCATCTCTCAGAGGAAGGAGGATACATGCACATCTTCTCCGGGCATCTCTTTACTTGACTGACAGAAAGCATGAATAGCTTACCTTCCTTTGCTTGCTGTTGATCTTGGTCAATTATTGGCTTGATCAACATTTATTAGATCAATGTCTAATGTCTTCTATGGTCTGGCACTCGGACACTATCATAATTTCATGAGTCGTTTATCACTTCTTTCTTTTTCTCCTTCTTTGTGTTATGTGTGACATGTATGTGTGTAGTATGTGCTCACGTGTATAGGTGTGTGTGTGATCACACACAGGCCAGAGCAGGACATCAACTGTCCTGCTCTACCATGAACCACTTTATTCCTGTGAGATAGGGTCTCCCATGGCATTTGGAGCTAGGCTGGTGGCCAGTAGCCTCCAATGATCCCCTAGTCTTTTTCCTCCGTAGTACTGGGGTCCCAGCTGTGCCTGGTCACACCAAACTTATTACATGAGGATTTGAACTCGGGCCCTCTCATCTTGCTCAGCAAATGTTCTTACTCACTGACCTGTCTCTCCAGTGAACATCACTACAAACACTAGGGTGTTGCTCAGCTTCTGATTTGGTGGGAGTAAGA
>LOJH01016276.1:5770-18019 GCA_001685095.1 Ellobius talpinus
TGATGCAAGACTTAGACTCTTTGGAATAGAATGTCTATTAAAACATTTATCATGGTTCCTTAATTAATATTGTTTATGTTGGTTGTAATTTTATACTTGATATCTGTATCTATTGTATATAGTTTTGTATTGGCTTTGGATAGCATTTATTTAAACAAAAGGGGGAGGTGGTAGGGACTCTTTGCCAACAAATTATCTTAAAGAGGTGGGACCAAGTTAGGGTTTGGCTTTCTGGGACCCAGAGAAAAACAGCATGGCCCAGGTGCCCTCTCTCTATGTGGTTCCCTCGCAGGACAGCTGAGCTTGGAATTCTCATTCCTGTTTCATGAGTTTTCCCCTTATAATAAATAAAAATATAATTGTTTTATGTTTTAGCTAGCCTGGTTATTTCCTGAATTGAGCTAACTTCTATAACAGAGTTCTAATGGAATATCATGGTCAACTTGAAATTCAGTGGTGCCCTCATCTATACATGCATGGGTGAAAACATCAATCTTTAGTTTGCTTTATTGTTCCTTTGGTAAGTCTGTCACTTCACATAGACATTGAATGTTGGGTTTGACCAGCCAGTGAGCATCTGGGATCTACAAGTCACTGCAATGATGTTACAAATGCTGTGGCTGGCTTTTTTCCTGGGTTCTAGACATCTGAGTTCAGATTTTTTATCCTTTTGCAGAAATCTCTAACCCAGAGCCATCTCTAAGGCCTTTGAATTCTCACTGTATATTAGAGAAGCTGGGATTAAGACAAAAAACAACTCTCAATAATTATAGGAATTTCAACACCATACCAATGTCCTATCTACTTCCATAAGTTATAAGGTGATAGACATTCAAATAAAACTTCTTCAGCGCACCTTTATAATTCCAATATTTGTGATATACAAAAATAATACTTATGTGGTAGTTTGAATGCATTTCTCCCCCATAAGCTCATAGGAAGTGACACTATTAGGAGGTATGGCCTTGTTGGAGGAAGTGTGGATTTGTTGGAGGAGGCTGGAGGACACAGACCTTTAAACCAGACCTTGTGGCTGGAGGGCACACCTTTAATCTGGGCCACACCTTCTGTTGGAAGTATATCTCTGTGGGGGCTGACTTTGAGATCTTTTTCTCAAACTTCACTCAGTGTGACAGTTGATTTCCTGTTGCCTGCAAGATTCAGCAGTCTCACCACTTCTGCCTGCATGTTGCCATATTGCCTATCATAATGGTAATTGATTGAACCTCTGAAATTGTAAGTGAGCCCCCTCAACTAAATTTTTTTCTCTATAAGAGTTGCTGTGGTTATGGTGTCTCTTCACAGCAATGAAAATCCAAACTAAGACAACCTATTACAGAATGTTAATTTTAAATTAAATTAATTTCAATCCAAGCATTTTCTAAATAATTGTTTTCAAAAATGCATTGCTATTATTACAAAATGTTAGGAAAAACATTAGACTGAATTCAGTAATTTAAAGTGCTTTTTCTGAAAAGGCCTACTTACATTGGGACTTTTTCATGCATTATTGAACTTAGAAAAAGTAAGAGAATTCCCTGAAGATCCAAGAATAAACAGCTATTTGAAAAGAAGTGACAAGTGAATAGGGAAGGCAATGCTGCTTTGAAACTGAAGGTCAGTAATAGGACTCCAGGGCTTTGCTGGTTGACAAATATAGAAGTGAAAGAGAATAAGCCTCAGGACAATGAGAAATGGAAGGCTGGATATATGATGATCACACAGCTGAGAGTCCAGAGAGAATCCATCCTCATTAGAAAGTTATCATGGATAATGTTGATCAGTTAACAAAAGATTCTGCCTAGCAATCCTTAAGCTTGGAAGAACTCAGAGTAAATAAAGTGATGCTAGTTAAAATGTTGCTTTGCAGGAAGGCCTAAATCTGCTCTCCCGGGGGTCTGAGATTTGATTGACATAAGATGCTGTCTACTGTGGGGAACTGTAACATCATATACACATAATGAGTATAGATTTAAAATAGAATGTGAGTCTTCCAAACTCATGGGTATCAGGAGTTGACAAAAGATTTATATGTGAGGCTGGAAAGATACCTCGGTGCTTGAAAACATAGGCTGCTCTTCCAGAGTCCTTGAATTCAATTTGCAGCACCTACATGGAACCTCAGAATGGTCTATAACTTTGGTTCCAGGGATTCAAAGCTCTTTTCAGGTACCAGGTACACACATGCACACTCAGGCCAAACATCACATAAAATAAAGTATAAATACAGGTTTTCTTAAATAATAATAATAAATTTTTATTTCAGAATTAATTACATATATTTTCATATATACATATATATTCATGCATTATATATATATGTGTGTGTGTGTTTATAATCTCATGACTGTTTTCAGGCTTGTGATGTGATGTGGCTTTGTGTAACTTATAAGGTATGAACTTAGGTTCTTACTTAATTCTAGATGTGGTAATAGACCTGGGATTTTCACCAAAAAGGCAACATGATTATCATCATATGATTGCCTGCTTTTCCGGTATAGTTACCAATGTTAGAACACAGTATGAGCATCAGAGATGTGATACCGCCATGTTCTTTGAACTAGGCAGTGATTGCTTAGTGGAATCCATAAGAACTGGTCATCAAAAGAATAGGCATATTTTTGACTCTTAAGTTTTGGGTTGTGTCTTCCCATCATGTGCCTCCATTTTCATAGCATATTCTTTGTGTAATAAAATATTCACATAAATATATTGCTCTACCAGTCACATAGATTATTCTTTCTAAGAGAGGATCAGAGCTTATTATTTAAGTTTTTCTCAAATATTTGATTAAGACTGTCATCGAGTGAAGTGTTGTATCAAACACTTCTACCGAAGATATTCAGGATGCTAAGGCAGGAGGGTCATGCATTTGAAACAAACATGGTCTGCATAGGGTTATCCAGTCTCAAAAACTAAAATGAATTTCATTTTCTTAAAAGATAAATACAATCCCATTCTGTAAATGTACTACATTTCCATTTCCCATTTATTGGTGGATGGATAATGAGCCTATTTCCATTTCCTGGCTCTTGTGAATAGAGCAGCAATAAACATGGAAGAACAAGTGTCTCTGTTATAAGAGATATGGAGTTCTTTGAAATATGTCAGAAATAGTATATATATATATATTCATATATACATATAAAATCATATATATAATGATTTTAGGATCATCCACAATGATTTTTATAATGGTTATACCTTCTTCTTCCTACCAGTAGTGAATAAACATTCCCTTTCTGCAATCCACATCAACTTGAACTGTTATGAGTTTCTTTTTAATTTATTTTTAATTTGTTTTATCTTTGCTGTTCTGACTGGCCAAGGGTTGATCCTGAGGAAGCAATGGATTGGCCAGCTGGTAATTTTTAATAGCACTGGAATAGAAAGAGGGCAGGTCTCTGACATCAACAGAATTAAACCCTTTCTACATCTCTGGATTTTTAAGATATTCTGAACAAAAGATTTAAGGGACACAGCACAGATTTTTTGAAAATATACTATCTAGTGATTTTCAATTATAATCTGAAGGTTTACAGCTTCAGAGTAGGTGCTGAGGAATAAACCCAGCCAGATCTTTTGCTTATCCTACTAGCACTTTACTAAGTGAGCCACCTTTCACACCAGAATATTCCGTGCATCTAATCAAAGTATCCTCGCATGAAATCAAAGGACTGGTCTTTTGCATTGTACTTGTCAGTATCTCTGCCCTGTTTCTTACTGGTATCACATGAAATCAAGTGTATGAGTTCTTGTATAAACCAATGGCAATTATTCCCTAATCACTGAGTGGCCTCAGTGATTCAAATAATTCATTTGACAGTCCACCTTCCATTAAGACTGACAGTACCCATGGGCAAATGTCATGTTCAGAGGGAAGCATGTTACAGAAGTCTATGCCCGGACAGTTTCTGAGATTTCATCTTCTAAGTCAGTCCCTGTTTGGGAGTGTTAAAGAGGAAAATTGGGTCAATAAAAGTACAGTATGTAAGATGTTGCTAAGGTGAAGAACCACAACCCTCCCACACATCTATGTTGTATTCCTAACCCTCACAAAGATGGATTTGTTTGAATATTAAGGTTTTGCTGTGATAATTAATTTCAAATGTGTTCATTCAAGGTTTGGGGAATAATGTAGACAGTATCTCTCCTGATAATACAAAGTACATTTGGACATTGAGATACATAGTTATGAGGAAATAATATGGAGAAAATGAGATTAATAAGATCTGTTTTTCATAGAGAGAAGCCAAGAATAGAATTTTTTCCATCACAACTCTCAGAAAGAACTATTTCCATGGATTTCTTGATCTTAGGCCTTCAGTGTCAAGGGCTAGGAGAGAACAAATTTCTGCTACTCAGACCAACCAGTGTGTGGTACTTTGTCACAACAGTGAGAGGAAGCTAATATAGATGGTAAACATAAATTATAGTGAGGAGTGGGCACTACAGTCCTCTGGCAATCTGAACCTTGATCTAGATTGCTGCAGAAAGGAAGGTATGATATAGTATAGAGCCACCATCTTAGCTGAGGGGAGTTCCAAAATAAGGCGTAGTAATGAGGTCTCAATATAGCTGCTTACTGCAATATGCTAATAGTAGTCTTAGCAAGGCTTACTTAGGCTACCGTACCACCCATATCAGATATTCACAGGGACGGTACTTATTGCTGTAATTCTTCATTCTCCTTTCATATTCCTATCTACTACAAAATTTTATTAGATTTGGCTATCATTTTTATTTTGTTACTTGGATTTTTACCTATTGTGGGAGGTTTTACTGTCTGTGTTGCTTTTATTGGTTAATGAATAAAGAATCTGCTTTCAGCCAATGACTTTGCAGAATATAACCAGGTTAGAAGAAATAAAGACAGAGAGTGGTCACAGTCAAGAAGAAGCCATGTGGCTCTGTCAGAGACAGAATCCAGGACCTTGCCAATAAGCCACAGCCATGTGGCAATACACAGATCAATAGAAATGGGTTAAATTAAGATGTAAGAGTTAGCCAGTAAGAAGCTAGAGCTAATGGGCCAAGCAGTGATTTAATTAATACAATTTGTTTGGTTATTTTGGGGCTGAGCATCTGGGAACAAACAAGTGGCTTCTTATAACGACCTATACTATTATATATTTGTACATTAGGTGACAGAGAAATTCACGCATTTGTTTTAATACTTACAGTCCACTAAAATCTACTTTAGAGTTAAAATTAAGATAAATTTGACATTTTTACAGCTCTACTCTGAGAAGTACAGATTCAATGCTGATTATAAAGTTTCTGTAACTATTAGTCACAAAGTTAATCATTCCCACAGTAATCTGTTATAACCACTTTACACTGTACTAAACTTTTATATCAGCATTGTCTAGAGGAGGATTTTTATTATGTTTTACTGGATTTTTTCTAGTCACCTAAAAAGCTGTACACTTTATCTTAATATTGCTTTTTGATTAGAAGGTTTAATTAAAATATCATTACATAACATTCTTCCTTTCTTTACTTCCCTTCAACATCATCCTCAAACCTCTCCAATGTTCCTCTTTCTTCATTCTCCTGCAAATCAATGGCCTCAGCTTTTATGATTATTCTTGCATGTACATACACATATGCATACATGAAAATGTATAAATATATAAATATAGCACATGAGGGTTTAGTGTTGCTTGTGTGTCTATGATTGCAGGATAAACTTCTTTGTATTGCATTAAGGGACTCATAACTGGGTGAGCTTAATTGTGACTCTCTCTCTTCCCCTCATATTTTTGCTGTCCATCCTATCATCTCTTACAGGAATTTTATAGGTAAACTGTCATCTATGTACATAACAGGACATTTTTTCCTTTATAAGTAAGGCTTATGCCTCTATATTTTTGTCAGATTTTATTTTTAATATACTTAGTATAAAATTCAAACTTGTACCAATAAGTCTCATTTCCCTTATCTTTTAATGTAAGGGCAGTTTGTCAGTATTTTCCTATTCATTAAGATTAGGGTTTTTATATTTAAGTATCCAATTAATTTTACATCATTTAGTAATTAGAGTAATTGTTTTATTTTTGTGAGTTTGATATTTCTCAGTGAAGATGAAATGATTAATAATTTCATGCAAATTTTCCAAGGCAATGAAAGGCAATTTTTTCTCATTATAACTATTTATAACATTGATTGTATTAATAGATTTTGCAATTTTATTCTATTGCTGTTATATTGAAATAATTCTTACCTAATCATTATTTATAAATTTTAGTATGCTGTTATCTCTTAGTAAATATCAATTTTAAATATCTGCAGCACTATTGGCATAATTGAAGTTAATGTATGGTAGTCTTTCATGTGGAATCATTATTGTGTTCAAATATTAATGTGCAAATACATCATTATAATATTAGTAATATATCTGGAAATCAGAAGCCACTGTTACATTACAAACATAAAGTGTATGTGTGTATGCACATGTGTGCTTGTGTGTATACGTGTGCAAGCGTGTGTATGCTTGTGTGTGTATGTGTGCATGTAAATTGTACAAGTGTATATATGTGCATATGTATTTATATACATTGATTAACACTTTGGGAAGAATCGAAGGCAGTTATGAGAAGATGGTATATTCAAGAACTAAATTAAATTGCAGAAAAGCAGTAAGAAATGTCTCTGCAATCTAGAAATTTGTGCTATATCCGTGTTGGAGTAAAAACACCTGATATGAATCCAGTCCATCACAGCACATCACAGAGGGCTCTCTCAATGTAAACCACACTGGTTACATAGGCAGGCACCGAAAATTTTAAGTCTTTCTTTTTT
The DNA here is from genome assembly GCA_001685095.1 of Ellobius talpinus. NCBI lineage: Eukaryota > Metazoa > Chordata > Mammalia > Rodentia > Cricetidae > Ellobius > Ellobius talpinus. Next base: position 12,575 of record LOJH01016276.1, read on the forward strand.
CTTTGCAGTCTTAGCTACCACTGTAATCACCCTGAATGGTAATGTTGCTGCTAAGACTCTTGCATCTACAGACAGAATAAAAGAAATTATGGGAGACAGAGTTAATCCTTCACTCTGTACTCTGTCAAATCTCCTATGCGTGTCCTAAATTTGTAGGACTAACTCAAGATCTTTCATTTGGAATGGGTATCCCATACCCTGCAGTGGAGAATGGGTCCCAGAAGGGAAGAAATGGAAATAGATGGATTGCCATATTCTCTAAAGGTATTTGGAAAATTTTCCTTCTCCCATACCTTGTTTATTTGGCACAAAAGTATCACTTGAATTGTCCAGTTTTGAGCTCATCATCTAAGCCATATCCTTATTCAGAATAGCCTTTTAAAACCATCTACTCCTTGTGTAAAATGAAGCTATTTAAAATTCTTTCCTGGAGCCAAACATGTAAATTATGTTTCTTTTAGAAAATTGCTCGCTTCTTACAGACTTCAGATTTGTACTGTGAGAATGGTGTTTCTTTGTGATTATTATCAGCTTCTCTATTTTGAGAATTTATTTTTATCTAGATACTTATTCAGTGTGTTTTCCCCTCCTTTGATTTGCTAGCTGTAAGATTATACTTCTGTTTGTTTTGCAAATTTCTTGGATATGCATATTTTGCTTCATTAACCCATCCATTTTTCCACTTCCTGGATTTAATTCCATGTCTTGTGCTTTCTTGAAAGACACTTGCATTTGAAGTTTGCAGGACTTTATTTCATTTCCAACAAATGATTACCCAAAGAATTTTTATAATTATTTTTTCTTAAGAATTTTCTAATTCTATTAAAGTTTTTTTGATTAGAGTTGAATTTTAAATTATTTTTATTTCCAGTTTGGGAGAAATCTTGTCACTGGTTAACAGATACTTCATGTTTATGTAGGCAAGTACCACTTAGAAAACTTCTAATTCATAACATAAAATAATAATGTTAGAAAATTTCTTAAATTTATTTTCTCACAATTTGAAAGATAAAACATCAAATGTCAAGACCAAGAGCATTGGTATCTTCTGAAGCATCTGGCCTTGGTTTGTAGGTTTCTTTTTTAATCTTAATCATGTTGTCTTACATGGGTTTCTCTCTGTACATGTCTGTGTCAGGATTTGTTTTAGGGTTTCTATTGCTGTGAAGAGACACCATGACCGTGGCAACTCTTATAAAGGAAAAAATTTAATGGGACTGTCTCCCAGTTCAGAGGTTTAGTTCATTATCATCAGGGCAAGAAGCATGGTAACATGCAGGCAAGCATCATTCTGTAGAAAGAGAGTTCTACATGTGAATGTTCAGACAGCATGCAAAGAACCGGCTTGAACTTCTGAGACCTCAAAACAAACCCCTTAGTGATATACTTCCTCCAACAAAGTCATGCCTACTCCAACAAGGCCACACCTTGTAATAGTGGCACTCCCTAGGGACCAAGTAATAGAACACTTGAGTCTATAGAGGTCAATCCTATTCAAACAACCATAAGATTTTCTCTTCTTTTCGGAAAAAAAACACATGGAAATTAAGCCCACATTGAAATTTTATAGCCCTGATTTACTGTCAAACATTAAAAACTATCTCAGTTACAAGTTGAGTATTAGGGATAGGAGCTGGCCAAAGTAATTAGGAGCAGAAGAATGCTACTCAGATGATATCCAGCCCATGGCATTTTAGATTCTTTGCATCAGACTTTTTAAAAAAAAAATCTTGGAAGCATTTCTCAGGAAGCCAGCTCTTAGCATGAATTATACACACTGTTTCCTCCATATTAAATTTAAACAACCATGAGTTCTCCAGAATAAGGTGAAAGAGAGCAACATAAAAAGTAAGGAAATAAACTCGACAAACTAAGTAAATAATGATAAGTTAGTTTAAAATCAGTATAAACAGTGGGCACAAAATATACGCATGGTCTCTAGTGGAAACAATTTAGGAAGACTAAGCATAGTCATTAGGAGTTTTGTCTGACCAAGAATATCATGTTTTTCTTCTCATATTTACTAACTTTTAGGCAGATTTGTTCCTGACTATACAACCTTGGTCTTTGTAACTTTGTTTTTAAATATAACCCAGAAAATTCCTATGTTAGAAAGGATTCATGGAATCCAGATTCAGTTATCTACAACTGGCAGAGCTATCTGGCATACTTGCACTAATTAATGTCTTCATAATTTTTTTCAAGGTATTCCCATTAGTTTACTCAATCATTTTGAGATCCTTAACTTTCTTCCCTATTGTTTCAATGGAACTGAAACTCTCTTTTTTATTTCAGTATTTTTCTCTTTCTCAATATTCTTCAACTGTATACAATCAAAAGAGTGAAAATAAGAAAGAAAAAAGGGCAGACAGAAATGGAAGAGAACAGATATGACTTTTAAAATTAATAAGGATACATTTCTGAGAAGTGAAACTAAATGATTTTTGTGTGTGTGTGTGATCATAGCAAAAAATTTCACCAAGATAAGTAATATGAGGTCTTATGAATAGGATTTCATCTCTGTAGCACATCACTGACAAAAGCACTGTTATGTGCTATCTAACATCATGGTTATTAGTGCAAAATCAATGCAACTAAAAAGAGAAATAAATTTAAATCTATTTTTTAACTCATAAAATTAATAATCCTGTTACCAGCTGTCTTAGTTAAGGTTTCTATTGCTGTGATGAAACACCATGAACAGAGAACAAGATGGAGAAGAAATGGTTTATTTGACTGACATTTCCATATTATTATTCATCATCAAAGGAAGTCAGGACAGGAACTCAAACAGGGTAGGAACCGGGTGGCAGGAGCTGATGCAGTGGCCATGGAGGAAAGCTTGCTTGCTTCCAGTAGCTTGCTCAAACTGCTTTCTGATAGAACCCAAGACTACCAGCCAAGGGATGGCACCACCCACAATGGGATGATCCCTCCCTCATCAATCACTAATTAAGAAAGTGTTTTACAATTGGTTCTTATAGAGGCAATTCCTCAGTTGAGTTTTCCTCCTTTTAGACAACTCTGGGCCGTGTCATGCTGACAGAAAACTAACTACTACACCAGCTAAGGCAGATAAAGTGGGGATAGAGAGAGAGGAAACACACAAAGTCATATCCTCGCAAATGGAATAGGAGGGATTGCTACAGATGCTAAGTACATTCGAAAGAAAATTTGAAAAATATCATATGCTACAAACTGATGTTTCAAAATATTGCAGTCTTGATGAAATAGACTGGTTTGATTCAAGAAACAATGTTCCAATACTGTATACAGGAAAACAGGCAACCAGAATAGGCTTATGTATATGGCATATATTGAATTAATAATATCTTTCCAAACAGTATCTGGACCATTGGAATTGACTAATCATATTTTAATTAAAAGTGTTTTAAATAAAATATAATGCCATTGCTCACTCCTCCCTTTCCTTTTTCCAACTCGTCCCATGCCCCCACCACATATATAAACATATGCATAAATATATACATAATCCCTACTGAGTTATTTTACTGTGGGATGTATACATATGGTTTCAGGACTGACTGTTCTGTATTGAATCACAAATTAGGGGCTTATTTGGGGGGTTTCCTTTTCAGCACTTGATAGCAGCCTATTGTTCTTTGTTCAGGGTTGAAATCCCATGAGATCTCTCCTTTCTGATTTAGTAGACACTAACATTATGGTTTCTCAGGAATTCCTTATGCAGTCATACTGTTGAGGTACCGGGGTATATCTTTCTTGTCATTTCTAAGATCCCCAATCTCACAGCAGATTCCCAGTTCCTATGCTTTTCCACTCTGCCCACTTTACTGAGTTGTTCTTTGAGCCTTAGATGCAATAGTCATATTGGAATGTGTCCATTTGGACAAAGCTCCTCGTGATCCCAAATGTCTGCATTGTATGCAATTATGGTTTTGAGTAATGGTTTTCATTTGCCATAAAGAGAAGCTTCATTTATCCTTGGAAATAAGGGTAAGTTTTAGAATACACTTAGGAATTATATTTGACTAGGAACTTGGTGGTACTATGTTCTCTTCTAAGATCAGTGACCTTACTAGCCCTAGGTAGTAAGCTAGATTGCTAGTAGCAGGTATATTTTTTCTCCATTGTTTGGGCCTTAAGTACAGTTAGACAGCTGCCAGTTACCACCGAGATATGAGTACTGCTATTGCATCTTAAGAGATATCTTGCAGTGCTTATCATTTTTATAGTGTAAGGCATCATAGCTAGATAGGATTATCCTTGCTCTACCATCTCTGAGCAGCTTACAGAGTGCTTTCTGGTATGATGAGAGCTAGATCACAGAGAGGTAGCTTTCAGGTGAGATCCAACTTCAATCCTCCAACCTGTATGTGGTATCTTGAGCAATAACAAATTGCATCAACCTCTGAGAAACAAGAAAGATAGTAAGAGCCTACATTGTTTTAAGAATCCCTTGAACTACCCTTACCAACAACTCAGAGGTTTTACATGTGAAATATATTATATTATATAATTAATTGCTATATAAATATAAAATAATAGGATCTCTCAGGGCTCTATCAAAAATCTTTGGTGCTATTTGTGCCTTTTCCCTCTCTTTTCTTTTGTGTTGACCTTTTTAACACTCACTAGAGGAAGATTTTTCTTTTTCTTCCAGAAGACAGAGTTATCAGTATTACCTCCTAACTTACTCTGTGAAGCCATTATTATACATATACCACAACTAGAAAAACATATTACATAAAAACTGAAAATCAACAACTTTCACAAAGCCAGATGAAAAGTCATCAAACTAGATTACTAATAGTTTTTGATTTCTCTTCTGGAATTTTTGCCTCATTACATACATTTCATAATAAATTCGCCAATATCCACACAGTAAGTTGCTGAGGTTTTCACCAGAAAACATAGAACTTATTAATTTGAGAACTCATATAAGAACCCTACTGAACTCTCCTGTCTATAAAATACTATGGGGAAAAAGGAACAGAAGGACAGTCAACAAAAGTTCATAGAAATGGAGCTTGGTGTCTTTTTCAATTTCTTTCTTTAAAGATTTAAAGTTCTTGTCATACATACAGGTCTTCCACTTTTTGGTTAGAGTTACTCCAAGATATTTTATGCTATTTGTGGCTATTGTGAAGGGTAATGTTTCTCTGACTTCTTTCTCAGCCATTTATCATCTGAGTAAAGGAGGGATACTGATTTTTTGAGTTAATCCTGTATCCTGTTACACTACTGAAATTGTTTATGAGTTGTAGAAGTTCCTTGGTAGAACTTTTGGGGTCGCTTATGTAACCTATCATATCATATGAAATAGTTAGAGTTTTACTTCTTCTTTTCCAATTTGTTTCCCCTTGATCTTCTTTTGTTGTCTTATTACTCTAATTAGAACCTCAAGAACTATGCTCAACTTTGTTCATAGCAGCATTGTTTGTCATAGCCAGAATCTGGAAACAA
>LOJH01016277.1:8180-22927 GCA_001685095.1 Ellobius talpinus
CTGCTCTTCCAGAGGTCCTGAGTTCAATTCCTGGCAACCACATGGTGGCTTACAACCATCTGTAACAAGGTCTGGTGCCCTCTTCTGGCCTGCAGACATCCACACAGACAGAATAAATAAGTATTAAAAAAAGGGGGGGGAAATCATGTCAATGATTAAAAAAAAAGAAAAGAAAAAAGATTTGAGACTCTCAAAACAAAAAGTTGTCAGTGGAGTCCCTGAGACACCGGGAAGTGCTCTCTCTTATTCTGTTTATATGTCATTCGGAAATTTATAAAAAGGTTTATTGGTTTATGTGTATGACTGTCTTGCTGCATGTATGTAAGTACATGATTGGTGCCCAAAGAGTACAAATAAGGGATCAGAATAGGAGTTCCAAGTGGCTGGGAGCTGCCATGTGGGTCCTGGGAATCGAACCCTGGTCTTCTGGAAGAGCAGCAAATGCTCTTAATTACTTAGCCATCTCTCCACCCCCACCTGTAGTTTCTTAGTCTCATGAATATGTGTCTCTCTTTCTCTGTCTCTGTCTCTTTCCCCCCATCTCTCCCCCAACTTCCTTCTCCCACTCGCTCGCCCTCTGCCCTGGTTCTGTTTTCCACAACAGACCTTCTTTGTTGTTTGCCTCTCCCTAGGTGACAGTGGGAACTGGATTGAGATTGCCTATGGCACCAGCTCAGGGGTCGTGCGGGTCATCGTGCAGCACCCTGAGACTGTGGGCTCGGGTCCCCAGCTCTTCCAGACCTTTAGTGTGCATCGCAGTCCTGTCACCAAGATCATGCTATCAGAGAAGCACCTCATCTCAGGTGGGTGTCCCTGCAGCGGGGACAGCTTTGGGAGCCAGGAGCCCGGAGGATGGGACTTCCAGTGGGGACAGGTGTGTGGAGAGACACCTCTCTGAGGCTGAAGATAACAGGAGACCCCAGCTGGCTGTCAAAGAAGTGGAGGAAGACTGTGACAGGCCAGTGACAGGCCAGCAATCCCAGCACTCAGTAGGGTGAGGGAGGAGAATCACTTCCAGTTTAAGGCCAGCCTGGTCTACAGAGTGAGTTCTAGAACAGTCAGGGCCACACAGAGAAACTGTCAAAACAACACAAAAACAAACAAAAAAAGATTCTAAAAACTTACGTGTGTGTGTGTGTGTGTGTGTGTGTGTGTGTGTGTGTGCAGGTGCCTACAGAGGGCAAAAAAGGATGTCACTGTCCCTGGAGATGGGGTTACAGATGGTTGTGAGCCACCCGACATGGGTGCTGGAAACTGAATTCAGTTCCTCTGCAAGAGTAGGAAGTTCTCTAAACCATTCAACTCTCTCCAGCTCCCTTCACCTTGGGTTTTTTGTTTTTATTTTTTTATTTTTATTTTATGTACATTGTTGTTTTGCCTACATGTAGGTGTGTGTGAGGGTGTTGGATCCACAGACAGTTGAGAACCACCATGGGGGTGCTGGGATTGAACCCAGGTCCTCTGTAAGAGCAGCCAGTGCTCTTAACCTCTGAGCCATCTCTCCAGCCCCTTCATCTTGTTTTTTAAGACTCTTTATGACAGCCAGGCTGTGGTGGCACATGCACTCTGGAGTCAGAGGCAGGCGGATCTCTGTGAGGTCAAGGCCAGCCCACTGTACAGGACAGGCCCCAAAGCCACACAGAGAAACCCTGTCTCAAAATACAAAAAAAAAGGACCCTTATAGGATCTGGGCATTGCCCCTATGCTAGGGTGACTGTCTGGGGGAGTGTCCGGGACCTGCTCATTGCCCCCTCCCCAGTGCAGGGATGACAAACATGCATCTCCACATTCAGGCCTGGATGCTTTCATGGCAAACACTGTCAACTGAGCCAGCCCCTGGGGTTTTGGCTGAGATAAGGTCTTGCTACATAGCCCAGGCTAGCCTGGAATTTAGGATCCTTTGGATCCAGCCTTCCAAACCCGGGGTTTCATGAAAGCCCCGGGGTTTTAGGCGTGGACTACCACACCTCTCCCTTCACACTTCTTTCTCAAGTGCTTGAGGATCACTGAAGAATGCTAATTCAGGGCAAGCCTGTCAGAGGCCGAGGGCCTTAGAGCTGAAATGAAGGGCCACAGGTGTAAATCATCAGGGACAAGCATTCCAGTCAGAGGGAACAGCCATTGCAAAAGAACCAGTGGGGAGAGTGGGAGGAGTTAATGCAGGGGGAGGGGCCTGGAGGGTCTCAAGGGTTGATGTCCTTGCTTTGTCTGAATATGAGATGTAGCTGTAGGGACTGGATAGGATCAGAAGCTAAGAAAAGAGATGAGGTGAAAGGATCCCAGGGGGGGTCCATAGCCAGGGTAACATGGGGACAGATTCAGACCACTTCAGAGGCAGAGCCAACAGGATCTCTGTGCATCTGGAAGAGAGAATTTCTTAAAGGGAAGTACTTACCCCAGCTCGACCCTCACACCTCCAAAAGGGGCTCATGTTGGGGGCCCAGGAGGGTAGGACTGTGCGGGCGCCAGGGTCAGGCCTGACGTTCGGCTTTCTCTCTGCTCTTTAGTCTGCGCTGACAACAACCATGTTCGCACGTGGTCTGTGACCCGCTTTCGAGGCATGATCTCCACCCAGCCCGGTTCCACTCCGTTAGCGTCCTTCAAGATCCTGGCGCTGGAATCGGCCGACGGGCATGGAGGCTGCAGTGCTGGCAATGACATTGGTGCCTGCTGGTTCCCTTGATCCCTTCCCGCAGACCTGCCTGAGCCGTGTGGGATCCCATTGGCCCCGTAGACCTCTCTTGCCCGTTTAGCTGTATTGTTGCCCTCCAATCCACTGACTTCTGCCCCTTGTTGACCTTCACCTTGGCTTCCCCCTGACCTGCTGTTGACCTCTGTACCCCCAGCTAACCCCACTCTGTGGTTGGTTCCCACTGACCATCAGCAGACAGGCCCGAATGCTGTTGATCCTGGCCAGCCCCTAGTTCTGTCTGCCTCTGTCCAACTGCGGTGGCCTGGGAGCAGGATCTAGGTCTGGGTGTTGGCCTAGCAATGGGGACAGGTAGTGCTGTGGGCTGTGAAGGCCCTGTGGACCCTGTGGCCCTTACCTCACCCCTGCCCACACAGGTCCCTATGGTGAGCGGGATGACCAGCAGGTATTTATCCAGAAGGTGGTGCCAAATGCCAGCCAGCTCTTTGTACGTCTCTCCTCCACTGGGCAGCGGTGAGTACTGTCACACCAAATGAGGCAGGACCAGGGAGGAGGCTGGAAAGGGGTCCTGAAGGAGCAGAGGCTACAGGGTGAATGGGCCTCTGGGTTGTGTGTGTGTGTGAGACTGACACTGGAGAACCCAGGTCACTGTGCTGGACCATAAACAACCCAAGCAATCGACTGGGATAGGGTGCAGGCAGAGTGTCAGGGTGGGGTGGGGTGCAGGCAGAGTGTCAGGGTGGGGTGGGGTGCAGGCAGAGTGTCAGGCTGGAATGGGGTGCAGGCAGAGTGTCAGGCTGGAATGGGGTGCAGGCAGAGTGTCAGGATGGGATGGGGTGCAGGCCAGGGATGAGGAGTGGACGGGCACACAGGAGGCTACAGGAGTCCTTAGCAGGTGACCTGAAAAGGAGGCCTGGGAGCGTTGCTTGGGGAGTGGCCTCTGCAGAGAAACCTGCAGCTATGTAGGAATGGGGAATGCCTAGAAGAAAGGAGGATGGGAGAGCATGCCTGCTGAGTGTGTGCCAGGGCTGGGAAGAGCCACCCTGGGTAGTGGGCCTGGACCTTGTGAAGGACAGCTGAGGCCTTTTTCTAAGTGCATGGGAAGCTATGCTTGTGTAAGGGACTGGACAAGTGGTCAAAAGGCAGGGATGACTTTGGGCCAAGTGCTTGGTGGGACACAGGATGAGACAGTGATCTGGGAGACACTGGGTGGCCCATGGGAGGTGGCAGGTGCAACAGAGGAGACAAGCAGGGGATGTGGGAAGGGTGCTGAGGCCCCCTGGGATACATAAATGTGCGTGGGGGTACACTATCTGAGATGCCGAAGAAAAACCAGATCTAAGGGGATGCAGCCAGGTCAGCGGAGTGAGTCAGATGCGTGCGCCTAGCATGCGTGAAGCTAGGGTTTGACCTCTGGTACTGAGTAAACAGGGCACAGTACATGCCTGTAACCCCAGCACCCAGGAGGTAGTGGCAAAAGGATCAGAAGTTCAAAGTCATCCTCAACTACCCCTCAACTTGGTTGCAGGCCAGCTTGGGCTACATGAGACCCTGTCTCAAAACAAAACAAAGTGATGGGAATGGAGAAGGATTGGGGTGGACAGCAGAGGGACAGGACCTGCAGGCTCAGAGGTAGGAACAGTGAGGGACCAGGCTGATGACTCCTGACCCCTTGCATTCCACAGGGTGTGTTCCGTTTGCTCAGTGGATGGCTCTCCCACGACTGCCTTCACAGTGCTGGAGTGCGAGGGTTCCATACGGCTGGGCTCCAGGCCCCGGCGCTACCTACTCACTGGCCAGGCCAATGGCAGCCTGGCCATGTGGGATCTGACTACTGCCATGGATGGCCTGGGCCAGACCCCTGGTACTCCTTGCCCCACTTCAGTCCTGTCCCAGACCCTCCCCATGGTTTCTCTTCCTAGGTTCCAGCCCTCTGGTCCCTTTGGGCCTTTCTTGCCCTCCAGCCCTTTCTTAGCATTGTTTCTTTCTCTCTGAGCCTCTGGCCCTAGCCCATCCATTTCTACATGGCTTCCCTCTCTCCTACCTCCAGCTGCTCTTGGTCTTTGTCCTCCATCTTATCCCTGACCCTGTTTCTTTGCCACCCCCAGCAGGTGGCCTGACTGAAGAAGAGCTGATGGGCCAGCTGGAGCAGTGCGAACTGGCCCCATTGACGGCCTCTCGGAGCGCTTTCCCCAGCCCCTCACCCAGGACCTCTCTTACCAGGTAGCTGTAGCGCCACTTCTCTCCATGCAGTGGAAACAGCATGGTGACACGGGGGACCCTGACTCTCTCTCCTTCTCAGTCTCCACTCAGCCTCCAGCAACATTTCCCTGTCAGGCCACAGAGGGAGCCCCAGCCCACCGCAGGCAGAGGTCCTGCGCCGCGGGGCCGGAAGCTTCGTGGATCGGTGTCAAGAGCTGGTGAGAGGTGCTCCAGAACCCCGACGCCCACCAACCCCGGCCCCTCGACCCTCCTCAGGTCTTGGGACTCCACTGACACCTCCCAAGAACACTCTTAATGAAACTTCCTTTTGAGCCTAACCACCACAGTGCCTTCATATGGACTGGCCCCAGGGAACTCGGCCTTCCTGTTAGAGCCAGGGCCAGGGCCTCGGAGTCACTGAGGTCCCTTAGCCTTCCTTTCCTAAGAGCCAAAGTCACCTCCCTAATAAAGCCCTTACTGCCAGCACTGTTTGTATTCTTGTTTTTTTTTCTTTTGAGGGGGGCAGGAAAGGCTCCCCAAGAAGAGATGGAAATGGAGGGACCCATCAAGTTTTAAGCTTTAAACTCAGAGATACTGCTATAGGTGTGATGGAGCTCACCTCTAATCCCAGCACTGGAGATGCAGAGGCGGGAGGATCTCCCTGTAGGCAGAGTTTCTGTTTAGACCGCCAATCAGTTCTGTCCCACCAGACACTCCCAAATTCAAGTCTTTCAATGCCAGGCTTTATTAACTCCAATGGGAGGCCTTACCCTCTCTGAGGAGTGGATAGGCCTCAGAGGAGGAGGAGGGGGGAGAGAGCAGGAGGAGGGAAGGGAGAAGGAACTATGGTTGGTATAAAAAAATTAAGGGGCTGGAGAGATGGCTCAGAAGTTAAGACCATTGCCTGCTCTTCCAAAGGTCCTGAGTTCCATTCCCATCAACCACATGGTGGCTCACAACCATCTGTAATGGGGTCTGGTGCCTTCTTCTGGCCTTCAGGCATACACACAGAGAGAATATTGTATACATAATAAATAAATATTTTTAAAAAATTAAATAAAGCCGGGCAGTGGTGGCGCACGCCTTTAATCCCAGCACTTGGGAGGCAGAAGCAGGCAGATCTCTGTGACTTCGAGGCCAGCCTGGTTCCAGGACAGGCTCCAAAGCTACAGAGAAACCCTATCTCGAAGAACAAGCAAACAAACAAACAAATAAATAAGACATTAATTATAAATGCTCTGCCGATAGCTTAGGCTTGTATCCAGCCAGCTCTTACCAGCTTAGCCCATTTCTATTAATGTATGTGCTGCCTCGAGGCTTGTTTGCCACATCTGTGAACTTCCCATGTTGCTGCTGCCATGTCTGGCTCTCAGCTCCTCCAACTCTGCTCTCCTTCTTCCCAGCATTCTCTCTGTCCTGAAAATCCTGCCTAGCTATCAGACAATCAGCTCTTTATTAACAATGAAAGCAATACATCTTCACAGTGTACAGGATTATCCCACGGCGGATCTCTGTGAGTGTGAGTCCAGACTGGTCTGCATAGTGAATTTCAGGACAAGCTAGGGCTATGTAGAGAGACCCTGCCAATAAATGAATGAATGAATGAATGAATGAATGAATGAATGAGCAAAACAAAAATCAGAAACATCTGACTTCTGGATTAAGCAAAGAAGAGAAGGCATTGGCTTACCCCCGGCTTCAGACTTAGAATGGTATTTCTACTTTACTTCTTGCCTGTTTCCATCTGGGATACTTTGCAGCCCAGACAATTCAATTCCAGAATACTCCTCACTGTCCCTATGTCCCTTCTGGCAGCCAAAAAAAACCCCACAGCACTGAGTTAATTATGGTGACACACACCTGTAACACCAGTACTCTGGAGGCTGAAACAGAAGGATCTCGAGTTGTGTTGGTTAATACTGCTACTTATCAGGATCTAGATCCCCCCAGGAGATAAAACTCATCCTTGCGAAGAATTATCCAGTTTAGGTTGGTCTCTGTGCATTTCAAAGGATGGTATAGATTAGGTTCATTAAAGTGGGAAGACCCACCCTCCAAGGTGGGCAGTGCCATCCTATGGAAAAACCACCCTCAATGTGGGTGACCCCTTCTCAAGGGCTGCCAGCCCAGACTGCATGAAAAGGAGGGTGAATTGAGCACCTCTGTCCATTGCTCTCTGTCTCCTGATTGATTATACAATGTATCTGTGACTTCCCTGACACAATGGCCTGTATCCTTGGCGTGAGTCAAAATAAATCCTCCTGTAAGTAACTTTTGCCAGGTGTTTTTCATACCAAGAGTTAAGAAACTAACACACAAATTAAGAATCCAATCTGGCCTGGCGGTAGTGACCCACACCTTTAATCAGGAGGGAGATGTAAGTGGATCTCTGTGAGTTCGAGGACAACCTGGTGTCTACATAGAGTATTCCAACTTGACCAGGACTACATATATATAGGCACCCTGAAAAAAAAAAAAACAAGAAAGGCCAACCTTGGCTCCACAGAGAAACTTTGTTATAAAACAAACACAAACCACAGGACAGGTTTTCAAGGGTTTGAATCAAGTCGGCAAGCCATTCTTGAATCAGTCACTGCAGTCAGTATGGTGAATGGGTAGAGTCCTGAGCTAGGCCTTGAGCCCTCAGAGGTTAGGAAGGGGGAGGTGTCAGTCCCAGGTGGTCAGAGTGGAAGACCGGTTACAAAGAGCACTGGTTTGGCATGGGGGTGCCTGCCATTAGGTCAGCACTCAGGAGGCAGAGGCACGTAGATCTCTCTGAGTACAAGGCCAGCCCAGTTATGTGGTAAATTCCACACTAGCCAAGGTTACACAGTGTAAGACCTGGTCTCAAAGCAAAAACAAAAACAAAAACAAACAAACCAAACAACCAAACAACCAAACAAAAAGACTCAAAAAACAAACAGTGCTGAATGAAAGATTAGCAGATGCAGAAATGAACCCAGGCTGCTGAGATGCCAAGGGAACAAGATGGAATGTAATAAATTCCCAGAACCCCCCATCTGTCATGGTAAGCCCAGTGCTCATGCCTAGAATCTAGCCCAGTGCTCATGCCTAGAATCTAGCACTCCCGAGGCTAAGGCAGGAAGAGCAGGAGTTCAAGGTTATCCTCTGCTACCTGACTTTGAAGCCAGACTGAGTAACCTTACTCCACCCCTCCAAAAAAAAATCCAAAGTGGCATAAAGTTCTCTGGATCGCAGCCCATCCGGGACACAGATGGGAGTGTGAAAAGGTGAATGACTCTCAAACCTGGGTGTTCTGGAATGTCCATGGACCCCAAACTCTGGATTTTTTTTCACATGCCAGTACAGTCCTGGGGAGTATGTGATGGTAGGGATTCTAAAGTGGTAGGAACTAGACGGTCAGGCAGCCTAAATTGTGAGGGTGTGTTGTAATGATCAGAGGTCTAGAACACCGAGGACATTTTTTTCCATGCCAGAAAACTCTTGTATATCTGGAATGCTCATGATTTTAGAAGAAACAGAGTATATTGTAAAATCAAAGTGTTTTTTTCAATCGGAATGAAAGTGTTTGGAGGAGAGAACAATGTGGAGAATCTTCTAGAATGCCGTAGTCTAGAGCTCTAGAGGGTTTTGAAGTGTTGAGATCCTACTAGGATCAGGAAAAAAAGCATAAATATGATATAAAAATAAGAAATGGGAACTGGAGACTTCAAATTCAGGGGGGGAAGGGAAGCCAATACCATCCCTGCCATCCCCGGAAGTTGCAGTGGTGAGCCAGAGGCTGTTGCCTAGCAACGAGCATTGACGATGCCCTGGATCCTGGGCAGAAGGGAGAAATTTCGGCAGCGCCCCCAGCAAATGCTCCAGCCACAGGGTAGGATATGGGGAGGGGAGAGACAGGTGAGGGGCATGGTACCCCACAGGGCCACGTGAGCAGGGACTTGGGGGGACCACACAAAGACAGAAGCATGGAGCACAGTTAATGGGCAAAGCTGGCACTCCATTATTGCATTGGGTCAGCCCATGAATAGCCGTGAATGAGTCCTGCCTGCCAACATGCATCTGGGGCCTGTATGACCCTGGACAGTGGGTGGGCCCCGATTTCTAGGCTTTAGTGTGGGGTGGAGGTGTGTATTGCTGTAGGTGTGCAGGCGGCTGTGTGAATCAGCCCGTGTGGCTCATTGCAGGGAGGGGTTAGGTGTGTGTCCTGTATATCTTTGGTTAGAAAGAATGGGAATAGGGGATGGCATGAATCTGGAACATTCCCTGCTCTTAGTATGAGGAGGCTGGTGCAATAGGGCCTGAGGCCTGATTACCTTCTGTAGCTGGAACCCCAATATGCCTGGGGGCAGGGCTAATGCTTTATTTTAGTCAACGAGCTGGCTGGTGCATGATGGGCACACACTTGCCATGCTTAAACATGCAAGGTAAAGTAAGGGGGAGCAGGCATCCATGGCAATTCCAAGCAGATTCGAGGAAAGAGCAGTCAAACTGTTGAACAATGAGACTTCAAAACCCAATAGTGGAGCAACGGGAAGAGTGGGGTTTGGAATTCAAAGGGAAACCCTCTCCCATTTCTCTCTGTCTGATGCTCAAGCAAAAGTGGGAACTCACCGGGGCGGGAGTGGGGGTGGGAGCGGACTGAAGCTCTAGGGGTTTGTTAGGCTAAGAAGGTGGGGACTTGGGGTTGGTTTGTTTGAAACAGGTTCTTGCATGTAATCACTTAAAGTCTCTGAATTTGCTTTTCCACCAGGCTGGCCTGGAGCATCTCGGGCTCTTCTTCCCAAGTGCTGGTATTCCAGGGCTTATACTACCATGCCAGGCTGGAACTCAAGTTTATAGGGAGGGGAAGAAGTTGGGCTTGAGATCCACTGAGTTTGGAGGTTGTAACGAGGGCCTGGAGCCTGGAACCCACTAACATGAGTGGGGAGTGGGTGGGCTTATGATCTCCTGTAGCCTAGGCTCCTCCCAAAGGAGGGGATTGGCCGTCTCCAAGAACAAAGACTGTTTATTGTTCTGGGCTTGTGTGGGTTGTTGGGGGAGATGCTAAAGAGTGAGGCAGGAAGGGGTTCTGGTTTCTTCTAGGGACCAAGGTTGAAAGGGGTGTGGGAGGGGTAGAGCTGGGAGCTCTCAGGGAGCTGTCTGGTCAAGGGCGTAGCCTGGATTCACAGAGGGCAGAACTTGGGAGGGACAAGTTTTTGCAGATGGTGAGGCTGAAGCAGCGGGCAGGGCCATCTTTCTGGAAGGCTTGATGTGGTCGACAGAGACAACACCTGGGTCGGATGTAAGATTAGTGCTCCAATACTACTTTCTTGTTTCTTCGAGATTTGGGGTGGCTGAGGAGAAAGGAAGGACTCACGATGTAGCCCAGTCTGGCCTGAAGCTCAGGCTCTCCCTGCCTCATCCTGGGGAGTGCCATCACGTCTGGTACAGCAGCAGAATCTGGTCTCTCACCTGATAGGTGGGTACCTGGGGGAACTATCAGTTCCATTAGCCAGAGAGCTACATTCTAACAGAATCCTCCCAGCCCTGAGCGAGGGGTGAGGCCTGCTAGCCTAAGTCCAGCTTAGAGGACCTGGACCGCCCTACGCATCCATCTAGGTGGCGACCACTTTTGTCCCTTGGCCCTGCTCAAGAGAGATTGTTTTAGTAGGTACCTGATTCCTGGAAATCCTCCCACCTCCAGAACTCCTCGCCTGGGCCACCCCGCCCGGCACCTGTCCGTCTAGCCCCTCCCCTGTCGCGAACCCATTGGCCTCTCTCAGAGCGCTGGCAGCCCAGGGATCTGATTGGCGGGAAGTTTCACAGCCCCAGGCTTGCACAGTGGAGAAAGTGAGTCGGCCTCCGGCTGGGGCGGGGGAGGGGGCGGGGCTGGGGCCAACCGGATCGGGACCCACTGGACACACTGTCCTCCCGGAGCCGGACTCTGAACCCGACAGGATGCGCCCGTCTGGCCTCTGTGGCCACCGCCCCCTCCTCCTCCTGCTGCTGCTCTCAACTGCCACCTCTGCTAGCAGCCCCAGCCCCACCCCCAGCTCTAGCCAGGCCGTAGAGGACACGGTGGTCCCGGGCCACCAGGCCGGGTAAGCCCACTGCAGACTCTTCTTCCGCATGCGTGCTGCACCCAGTAAGTCTAATAGTTCCGGAGGAGCAACACCCTCAGATTTGGGAGACTCCAAAGCAAATGCTTTCGGTAGGATGTTATGGTCAAAGCTCTTGGATCTATTAGGAGTCCGTATTTAGCAGGCGTTAAAAATTCGAGAAGTGCTGAGACTTCCATGGTGGTGGGATGGATAAGGTTCCAGCCAATCCCCGAGTTTATTGGGGGATAGAACTCTAGTTGTTACCACGGTAAGGATTCCACTTGTCTTAGAATGAGATGGGTGGGGCCCTTGAACTAACCTGGAGCTCCCCAAGTTTCAGGTCGTGGTGAGGTCTTAAAGAAAAATGGCCGTGTTATGAGTTTCTAGGGGAGCTGGATTAATTGGAAAGGACTCTAGATTCTTCTAATGGAATAGGAAGACGCGAATGGGCCGCTGGTAGGGGGACTAGGGGAACCTGTGTAGGGGATACTAGGGTTTTCGGATGCTCTAGTATGCGGAGATCGGAGCTCATCAGGACTGAATGAATTACGAATGATTTGGTGGAAAGATCCAGGATAGTTTTTTAACTTGGGGGGTTACAGGCATCCATCTCCTCTGTGGGTGACAGGATCGGAGGAGACGGTCTGCCTAGAACCCCGGCCCTGCGCCTGGCAGCCCTGCGCTCCGCTCTGTTACAAAGGCCGCGGGCCCCCGCTCCCGCCTCGGTCTCTGGGAATGCGTTTAGTAACCCGAGCCGCGCCGGGGGCGGGCCTGGGAAGGGGTTAACCTGGAGAAAAAGCGGGAGGAATGGCGACCGGGTTGGGGGGTCTCGGAGGCTCCCCCGGGATAGCCTGCTAACCCACTGAACCCTATTTATCTGCAACGTGTCAGAGCATTGGATTCCCTTTCTCAGCATCTTCCAGGGTTGTCTTCTCTGGGCCTGAACGTGCACCTTCATTCCTCGCCCCCCTTTAACTTGGGGATAATGGACTTGTCTGGGGGGGCTGGGTTGCGACGTTCTGCCAGTACCTTGAAGGGGCTGACGCTGAGACCCTGTGGCAGAGAGACATGTCCTGCAAAGACCCTTTACTCTCAGACACTGAAGCCCAAGGACCAGGAGACGCTGGTCCCAGGACGTTCAGCCTGGAAAGGCGGGAACCGGATAAAAGTCAGGCCTCGGGATTCCCAATCCTGGACTCCGGTATCCCCTTCCACCTCAGCACTGAGCCGGACCCGCAGTCTAAGGAGACACCGCGGTGCACAGCCGCTGAGGTCTGTGTGTGTGGCGCCACCTACCGGCCAGGCTCAGGATGACGGCTGAGTACCGACTCGCCACGAATTAGTGGGCGGAGTTCTAGATGCCAGACAGGCCGGGCTTGGAGATGATGCACTTAGGGATCTCTTTTGACTGTTTCTTAAAATCATTTTAAGCCTGACGTGGTGGCTTACGTATGTAACCTTAGCATTAGAGGGGATTAAGTAGGAGGATTGCCGTGAGTGTGAGGACTTCCTGGGCCACACAGTAGATTCTAGAACAGTCAGGGTTACCGTGCACGACTTGTCTCAAAATGATAACGAGTTCGAGGCTAACCAGAGCTACATAATGAGAATCTCTGTCTCGAATAACGATGATTGATGATGATGATGATGAATTTCATAAGATACATAGATGTAAATTTTTTGTAGCTTTTACTGAAAGCCTAGGCCAGTTTGCCTCCTCTGGTTGCACAGGCATGCAGAGAAATGCCTCAAGTTAAGTTACTTATCTGCTTGGGGTTCCCTCAAGTCTTGTCTTGGTTCCTTTTCTGTGATTCACCCCTGCCTTCCTTTGGGGAGTTTTGGGGTGCCAGGAACCTGAACAGCCTGTTCTCCTCTTTACAGTGTTGCTGCTTGTCTCTGCTGCCTAGGCCAGATACCTAGGAGGAACCGCTGCCCCAGAGGTGGGTTCTTCCACATGGGATGCGGGTAGGCAGGGGGTGAGAGGTTCCCTTCCCCAGCCTCGTCCAAAATGAATAGAAGGATGCATTCGATAGAGGCTCAGACTCCCTGATGCCCCACTGAGTCCCTGCTTGTCTCTGAAGCTTTTTGCAGGATCCAAAACTGCCCACGTGACAGGTGCACAGATCCCCAGGGGTGCCTGACTCCGACACCTCCAGTGCCCAGCCCCAGCCCGGTGGAGAAGAGACAGGTGTCCCTCAACTGGCAGCCACTGACGTAAGCATATGATTCCTCCGTGATCTTCCCTCAGGGACATCTAGTTTTGCCCCCCCACACAAATGACACATACTGTAGTCACTGTTTCTATATATTTTTCTACTTGCCTAGCTTAATCATTGGGTCTTTTCCATTTGATCTATTCTGTCTCTATGCCCCACCCCGTTTTCTTTCCATCCACCTCAATTCTCTGTTCTTGTTATGTCCCTTCCATTTCTAAGTCTCATCTCTCCTCCTCTCTCTCCATTTCTCTCTCTCTCTCTCATAGTCTTCTCTCTGAAAGTATTTCTCTAAAGAACACCCAAGGTTTGCTTCCCATAAAAGGGCTGGGGACAGCGTTGGGCAGAACACTCCTAGAAGTTCTAGCTTAGGAGGCCCTTTCCTTGAGGTAAGGGAACCAGTTTAACAGTGGTGACAGCCTCTTCCGTCCCCTTCCACCCAGTTTGCAGGAGGCCCGAGCTCTGCTGAGGCAAAGGCGTCCCCGAGGGCCGTGGGCTCGGGCACTGCTGAAAAGGAGGCCCCCACATCGCGCCCCTGCCGGCCAGGCCCGGGGTAAGAACATCCGCCCTTCCTCCGTGTAGGGGGCGGAGGGGGATGGTTCCGGGCCAGATAAAGCCGTCTGGTTCCCACGGTGCTGCCGCCGCCAACCAGTCCCCCATTGTAGCTCAGTCCACCCCACTCCCCAGGACGCGGCCACCTCTAGGGACCCCTGCGTCCGGCAATACGAGGTGAGCCAGGGACAGAACTAGACGCAGGCCAAAGGCGCTGACCCATCGGGGTGGGGCCGGGAAGCCAGGCGTCCGGGCTCGGGCTCCTGCGACTGAAGAGGGGGGCAACTCGCCCAGCAGAGAGGGAGGCTGAACCAGCCCAGACAACAAAAGCGATTGTGCGGGTTGGCGCCTGCCCGGGCACAGAATGCCCAAGATTGCGGGACGGCTGGGGGCCAAAGGCTTTCTCCTCTTACATGCCAGACCCTCCCTTGGCCCTGTTCTTACTCCAGCTCTGTACCCCAGACTAGATCTCTTTAAAGGCTCAACCATCCTCAGAAGCCCCCTCCTGCTGTGTGGCCTTCAGCCCAGATGCATCCCCTCCTTCCTAAAAATTTCCAGATGTTAGCCCCAGACCAGATGTGAGGACCCCTACCTACAGTCTGCACCCATCCCTTGCCTTTATCCATTCCGACCTCTTCCACCAGGTGTAGAGTCTTGGCCTGATGTAACATCTTCAGGTGTAGCTCACTCCCCCCCACCCCCGGAGCCTCCTCTCCAGAATCCAGTTCTTCCAATTCCTTTATGTGCCCTGTGCACTGACCCTTCTCATCACCCACAGATGTGCCACCTCGCTGCCCACATAGGCCATCCTTGTCCTCTCTCTTGATGGAGCCCTTTCCCTGTGCCTAGTCAGAGGACCAACCTTTAGCTGGGTTCCCAAATGCAACCCCCATTGCCCTGATGTATTTCCTCTGTATGGATTCAACTCTGTATGAGGGCAAACGCGCCCGCCCCCACCTGTTCCCTTCCTTGTTACTCCCCTGCCGGCCCCATCCACTTGTTGGAGCGCGGTTGGGAGCAGAGGGGGCGCCCTCCCCTTCCCCCTGCAAGTCTAGCGCCCAGCCT
>LOJH01016278.1:3651-19113 GCA_001685095.1 Ellobius talpinus
TTATTATTATTATTATTATTATTATTATTATTATTATTATTATTATTATTTCAAACTATGGGGCCTCATGTTGCTCTGAGACCCAGAAGTTCACACTCACAAAGGACCTACTGGGAACCAATGCTGGGGGAAGCTATGCCTGGGGTTCAATTTGCTCTCTCCTTGACCAGGGCCCACAAGTCTGGCCTCTGCAGGGTAGTAGAAGGGAAGACACAGAGGTCAGAAAAGCAGTGGGTTGGTGGGTTCCCATCAGCCATTGGGAAGACTTGTTTGAAGGTGAAGCGGGTTTAGAGCCAATGGTGGGGAAGTCAGAGAGGTGATGGGAAACCACAGTCTGGCCCGTGGGCGGGGACTGCTCTGGCTCTAGGGTGTGAGGCCAGATGGTATTGCCTTAACCCTGACCTCAGGATGACAGGGAGCCACCAAAGAAATCACAAAGAGCCTGGGGACGCAGGGCCAGTGCAGTTCTTTGCACTGTGCCTCCTCATTCCCAGGAGGACTCCGTTAGATGACAGGAGAGCACTACAAAGATTTGGTTTGAGGGACAAAACCCAGCAGCACTCCATTTGGAGGCACTATAGCGCTTGCCAATGCTTCAAGTTGTCCACGTGAGCCCATGGGAGATTCCTGGGTACTTTTTTCTTGATTATGTTTTTATTATAACATTTTAAATAGAGTTTTTTTCATTAAAAATGTATTAATTTAGCCTGGTGGTGGTGGCACAGGCCTTTAATCCCAGCACTCAGGAGTCAGAGGCCAATGAACCTCTGTGAGTCTGAGGCAAGCCTGGTCTACAAAGCAAATTTCAGGACAGCCAGGGCTACATGGAGGAACCCTGTCTCCAAAATCCAAATCATAAAAGGTATTAATTTTTTTTTTGAGACAAGGTCTCTCGAGCCACAGCTGTCTTGGAACTCACTCTGTAGACCAGGCTGGCCTTGAACTCACAGAGATTTGCCTGCCTCTGCCTCCTTAGTGCTGGAATTAAAAGTGTGGGCCACCACATCTGGCACAAAGAAAGTGTATTAAATTGTATTGTGTGATGTGTGTGTGTTCATAGTCAAATAGTGTGTGTGGAGGTCAAAGGATAACTTTGTAGAGTTGGTTGTCTCCTCCCACACTACTGTGAGTTCTAGGGACAGAACTCAAGTCGCCAGGCTTACTAGACAAGCTCTTGGGCCGCTGTGCCAGCTCGCCAGCCACTTTTATTTACTGGCAGTGTCTCACATAGCTCAGGCTGGCCTAAGAACTGAGGGTGGCTTGAACTTCTGATCCTCCTGCTTCTACCTGCCAAACTCTGGCAACACATGCCGGGTTTTATGTGGTACTGGTGTTGAACTGAGGATGCCAGGCAAGCTCTCTGACAACCCCTAAGGAACAGGTTAAACTGTGGTCATACTAATTCCAAAGGCCTAACGCATGGTATGATTCATGATCCCTCTATGGGATTAGTTTTCTGACACCCTTCTTCACTCCCCTCCCAGCAAAACTTCCAGGGCTTCTGGAGACTTGGGCCAGCTGCAATGCTGATACCCTGGCTGGTGTGTGACCACAGGTACGTGGCTTTTGGGTCTCTATATCTAAGCAACCAGAGTATTGGCCAAGAGGGTATGTAGAGGGGTTCTAGCTGGCCCACTACTTTTCTTTGTATGTTTACTGGTTTTTAAGAAGATGGGGATCTTGTGTAGCCTAGGCTGGCCTCACACTTGCTATCTAGCTGAGGCTGGCCCAAACATCCTTTCTTTCTGCTTCCTCCTCCTGAGTGTTGGGATTTCAAGTGTGAACTACCACGCTCAGCTTTTTTACACTTTTTTTATCCTTTCTCTTGGAGGGGTGTGTGTGTGTGTGTGTGTGTGTGTGTGTGTTGCAAATACTAACAGAAAGTACACAGCACATGAAACAAGGATGGTTAGGAATTCAGGGGTGGTACAGCGGGGCACTCTGGTTCTAAATCACTTGCAGGTTACAGCAGTGTGCCGGCTGTCAGCTCAAGGCTCACCTGGAAAGCACCGGCTTCCAGATTTGCTCCCACAGGGACATTCGGTTCCTCCTGGAGGAATTCCGGTAGCCTCAGCTCACAGGATGGCAGCTTGTGTCCCAGAGAGGGCTCTGGAGAAGAACAAAAGCCAGTGTGCCCTGATGGGAGCTCACTTTGGAAAAGGGGCCCATCACCATTTTCCTATTCTGTTCACTGGGGTGCATCGCTAGGCCTCTCACGCCCTTGGAAGAGACTAAATGAGAGTGTTGATACCATGATGTCGGAATCGTGGGGATCTTTGGAAGCAGCTCACCTCCAGAAGCAGACACCATTTCTGGAGACAAACATAGGAAGTCTCTAATCCAGCTCAGATGTCCACGATTTCAGACCAACAACGTCAGCCTTGGAGCTCTGGTCTCCCTGACAGGGTGATGCTTGTGGTAATGGCCGGTTGGATTGAGCAGAGGCTTCTGGGAAGTGAGCTGTGCCTGTTAGTCCCTGAGCTGTGTCTGGCACAGTGAAACCTCAGCTTCTGGAGGGAAGGACATGTTTTAGGAGCAGCTAAGTGCCAAGCCGTTGCTCCCGAGACACACACACACACACACACACACACACACACACACACATGTCCTCTGGCAGTCGCTTTCTCCTGGGAATTCTATTGGGGATCCGAAGCCCTTTGGCAAGCCCTGGGCTGCCTCTGTGGCTGAGGCCACAGTTGGGGACAGTGTTGATCCCCTCCTTGGCCACCCAGCAGGACTCTGGGGCCCAGGTGCAGTAGGAAGTATTAGATGGGATTTTCTCCCAGACCTGCTCAGACCTGGTTCTCAGTGGGTGGAGGATTTGACCCAAACTCCCCTTTGCCATCTGCCCTGCGAGGCTGGAGACTTTTGTGAGCCTGTCATGGGCTCATGGTGCTCTTTGACGGTCTTGCTCTTTCTATGGGCTCCAAAGGGTCTGTGTAGAGGCAGAAGGCTGAGCCCCAGCCCTGGGCAGCACAGAACATTAAAGTATCTCCCAGGACACAGCTTGGCTGCGTGTTGGGCTGCTCTGGCTGTGAGATAGGGTCTCACTGCATTCTTTTTTGAAAATATTGTTTTTATTACTGTGTGTGTGCGTGCGTGCGTGTGTTGTTTGTATGGGTATATGTATGGGCTTGTGGAAGTCAGAGGACAAGTTGGGCTTGGTGGCAGGCAACATCACACATTGAGCCTCACTGATTTCTCTGAGCCCCCCCAAGTGCTGCAACCAGAGATCGGCATAACTGTGCCCTGCTCCAACCTGGATTCTTGGACAGGGAACTCACAATGCTGCCAAAGATGATCTTGAAATTTTCATCTTCCTTCTTCTGTTTCCTTAGTGCTGGGATTACAGGCATGAACCATCAAGCCCAACTCCCTCAAGATAGTCTTTTTTTAAATTGTAGTGGTTGCCTTTAAGTTTTATTTTTATATTATATTTTAAAGACTTTTATATTTTGTATCCCTGACAGTCCTGGGACTCCCTACGTAGGCCAGGCTGGCCTTGAATTCACAGAATCTGGTTGGCTCAGCCTCTTAATTTCTGGGATTAGAGATGTGTACGGACACTCAGATTTGTTTGTTTGAGGGTATCTGAAGTAGCCCAGGCTGACCTTGAACTCCTGACTCTCCTGACCCCACTTTTCAAATGCTGAGATTTCAAGTACATGCCACCACGCCCAGCTCCAAGATGGCTTCCTCCTGCAATAAGAGGATAAACCCTTCCTCATCAGGGCTTCCTGTTATTCTTCTCCTCTAAGCCTCATTAGATCAGGGTCAGGAGGTTCCCAACAGAAGTTTGAAAATGGCAGCTTCTCAGAGCAAAACCAGTACAAGCCAAAAAAGTCTGCAAATATTTTCCTAGCGCTCAGCATGGGCAAGGCCTACCTTATATACTTTTCATCCAACAGCCTCCTTCCCAGAGGCAGGGATACTGTCATCGGCTCATTTTGCCAATGAGGAAACAGAAATAGAGAGGTCAAGTCACTTATCCAAAGCCGCACAGCCACTACCTGGTGGACTTGAGACTCAGGCCCATGCAGTTTGGCTGCACACTTGCCATGATGTTGCCTTAGCAATAGATGTGATTGGTTAAGTATTTCCATCACTATGCTCACTCAGGGACCATGCTCACTCAGCCCTGAAATCCACCCTGTCCCCATGTTCTGGATGAGAAAACCAAGGATAAGGGGCACAAAGGGATTTACATAAGATGGGACTGCTGAAAGGATGGGATTCAGGGTTGCTGAGGGGAACTGCTCTCCACCTAAGAGCCTGTGTTTCCCTCCTCAGGGCTAGGGTCAAGCTCAAGGTCTCACAGATGCTAAGTTAACCCCTACTAACTGACCACAGTCTCAACTCATGCACACTTGTAAACAGGACTCAGCCGTGAGCCCGCCACTCTTGACTCATGGCTGCCCCTAGTGGACACAAAGGGAACTGCAGCCATTCTCTTGCAAGCCCTGAATCCTGGGGCTTGGTCCCAGGGAAGAGCTCCACCAGGTTCACCAACCACAAGGCACACAAAGGGCCATTCCCCAGCAAGCGTCCAAGGAAAGACAATAGTTACTGGGCCTGAGTAAGGTGTAGTAGGTGATGTGCTTGCTGCCTAAGGACCCGAGTTTGGATCTCTTGGCGGCCCCAGAACTGAGAGGCACAGATAGGAAGTTCCCTGGAGCTTGCTGGTGAGACAGTCTCGCAGAATCAGTGAGCTCAAGGTTCTGCAAGAGAGCACGTCTCAAAAACTATGAGAACTACTAAGGAAGATACCCTTGGCCTCCAAAAGCACGAACACACAAGGGGACATGCACCATGCACCTCCACACATGTGCACATACAAAAACACATACACAAACATATTGTATGCACACATAAAGATATGAGCTGCTACTATTCACAGAGTGTCCCCACTTCTGTTCCAGGTCCTACTGGGTACATATTATGTAAACGTCATTTCATCAGCGTGCAAACGTGATCATTATAGCTATGGGAAGTCAATAATATTAGACAAAGCGCTTTACACATATCTGCCCAGTTTAGTCCCCAGCCCAGATATATAAGTAATATCACAGCCCTCCTTTTATTAAAGAGGAATAATGTGCCACAGAGAAATTAAGCAAGTTGCCCTCGGCATGCATCTAGGATAAAGCAGTGACAGGATTCAGACTCACGTGGCTCTGTCTAGCAGCCTGTTCCACAAACCATGCTCTCACTCACTCTAAGTAATCCAGTGCAGGCAATAGGCTTAGTTAGAGGCATGAGGAGATGTGCCCAGGCTCACACAGCTACTAAACTGGGACCAGGGCTTCAGCCAAGGGTATCTTCAGTCACTGACTGACCCAACAATCAGGGCCACCTCAGGGACAGGCCCTGCCCTAGGCTGTAGAGGGGAGCCATTATGTGGCTATTCCCCCAGGATACGCAGCTTAGAAAGTCAAAATGCTCAGTTTTGTGGATTCAGCGCATGAGCTCAGGGACCTTTCCCAGGTTGGAGGAGAGCATGAAGTTCCAATAGCGGCCACTGGAGGCAGAAGAGAGCCAACCGTAGCCTGAGCACTGGAAAGGGTTTCCTGGGTCCCTGGCTCCCCTAGGGACTCTTGCACCTGCTCACTTGAGAGCTGCCCTTTACTCCTGCACTTAATCCGCTGCTTTTGGGCCTCCGGGGGTCCGTATGGGGTGGGGCAGGGGTAGTACCTCAGTGGAGCCCACATGGTAGAACATAACCTAAAAGTTAAGAGATGAAAGAGAGGGGAGTCCCACAACATTCTTCAAGGGAACACCCCCATGACGGGAAGACCTCCAGCCGAGTCCGCCTTTTAAAGGTTCCATCACCTTCAAGAAGCACTAGGCTGGGAACCAAGCGCCCAGCACAAGGGCCTAACCAGACCATAACAAGGCAGTGAAGCCACAAGGAGCTAGCACCCCTGGTGGTTTCTGCTGTGTTCTCAGCGCTTCTGAGCTCCACTCTGCTGGCTCTACTCTTATTTCTGGTCTGTCTCTCAACGTGGGTTCCGTAGCTCAATTCTCTGTCAAAGTCACTTCTGTCACCATGACCTGCAGGAACATGGAAAACAACATGCACTGAGGTGTGGTGAGGCAAGGGGGAAGGAAGAGGAGCCCCCATGCTTAGGAAGTAGAGGCAGGAGGGTCAGAAGTTCAAGGTCATTTTGGGCTACTCAGAGGACTTAGGGCAGTGGTCCTCAACCTTCCTAATGCTGTGACCCTTTAATACCGTTCCTCATGTTGTGGTAACCCCCCACCATAAAATTATTTCATTGGCACCTCATAACTGTAATTTTGCTACTGTTATGAATTGTAATGTAAATATCTGATATGCAACCCCAGTAGGGTGTGACCTACAGGTTGAGAACCTCTGCTTTAGTGGGTGAGTAAGAGGCAGGGAGACCTTCAGCATTGGGTGTCTCTTCATATGCACCTGGTTAGAATCCCTGTCTATCTGACAGTAATGTTGCTTGGGGAGGAAAGAGGACCATGGGTAGGACGGTCTATCCGTGTCACCGTAGAGAGTCAGCCACATGGACAGTCAGCTTCAGAGCCTGGAATCACCTTTCACCCTTTCAGTCTGCCCTCTGCAGACTAGAGACCATGCCTGTCCTTAACCAGACCCCAGGGCATAGCAAGCTCCCAGTCCAACTAGATGTGAGAAATAACCACGGGCTGGAAATGTAGTTCAAGTGGGTGAGTGTTTGCCAAGCACAGTCCAAGCTCTGGGCTCTACTCCTAGGACCCTATAAAAACAGACACAGTGATGTATACTTGAGGTCCTAGCACTTGAGAGCTGGAGGCAGAACAATCAGAAGTTCAAGATCATCCTTGGCTACTTAGAGAGTTTGAGACTGGCCTTGGTTACATAATCCTGTCTCAAAAATAAAATTAAACAAAAGGAAAGAAAAATAAAAAGGAGAAAGAAACAGCCGTAGGTATGGAGAGGAGTTTGATCATAGCTGCTGGGACACGGGCGCCTGAATGCTGGGTCTCAGCTGAGCCTCTGCTTCCCACAGCATAGGAAATAAGATGGTCCCTAAGAAGACCTGGCCAGTCAAGAACTGTGACTTCTTTCCAGGTGAGTGACCCCGGGGATGTTAGCCTGCCTGCACCTTTAACGTCAAAATGCCCCTCTCTCCTAGAGACATTCAGCTTCCCAGTGGCTCTGAGCAAGTTGCAACAGTGGAAGAGCGGCCTGGATTTTCTGAGGGAAAATCTCTCAGCTCCCTGCAAACAGTAATTAGGCATCTCCAACTCTGAGGAACGGTTTAGCTGTTCAGAGACAAAGCCGGATGGGTAAGAAGAAATCGGAGGCGCAGAGAGGCCCAGCTACTTGGGGGGTGGGATGGGCACAGAGCAAATCCAGGACCCGCGGGGGTTGCTCCTAGCTTCCCTGAGTCAGGAGTTCTCCA
Organism: Ellobius talpinus; assembly: GCA_001685095.1. Classification (NCBI taxonomy): domain Eukaryota; kingdom Metazoa; phylum Chordata; class Mammalia; order Rodentia; family Cricetidae; genus Ellobius; species Ellobius talpinus. Next base: position 11,067 of record LOJH01016278.1, read on the forward strand.
AACGTGGCCTTGGGACCCGAGGCACTCACCCGAGCCCACACTGCTGCAGCCAAGAATGAGAAACACCAGCAGTCTGCACCTGGGCCCCCTGAATGAGAAATGGAGGAAGTGGGGCCTTTTTTCCCTGGAGGAAGGCCTTGCTGTGCTGTGCCCCTTCCAGTAGGTAGATTGAGGCTGAAAACCAGACAAGGTCACATTTCCAGAGGCTGTGGGCTCCTGCTTACATAATGTCCCTTCTTCCAGATTGACAGCTTCCTGTATTCAGAGTCCAAGCTGGGGGCCTTCCTCATCGGGAGGCCACCTGCCTGGGCTCTGGGGAGGCCTGTCTGCACATGCCTGCGCCTGCTTTCTCTGTAATTAGGGGCTGTGCATGCCTGCCACCCACCCACGGGTACTCAGGCACATCAGCCACGGCCGCTCCAGCTTCTCCAATCGTGAAGGCAGAGCACAACCCGCCCCCATCACCTCGGCAACATGAAGATGACACTTTCAAATTTCAGGCTTTGGTGACAGCAGAGGCCCCAGAAAGGGCAGGAAGGAGCCAGGCTTCACATCCATGGACCCCCTGAAAGCTGGCCGGTCATCCTGCTCTCTGGACAGGGGGAAGGGGCTATAGGTTTTCAGGGCTGGAGACTGACCCAGCCTCTGGTCCCAGTGGGACTAATTAGAATGTGTTCTAAATTCTTTTCCTCTGAATTGTCCTCCAACTGTCTTTGGAATGGGTTTCAGGAGGCAGACTTGCTGAACAGATACGTAGGAAGCACTGATGACTCCCCCTAAAGTTTCCCAGTCAAACAAACAAGTAAGGGTGTATTTGGTGCAGCATGAGGAAGCCGCATTCTTTAGGTTTAGAAATGTGACCTTTAGAAATAGATGGTTTCTACCATACCGGGGCCCAACGGGGCCGATTCAGGGATTCTGCGAGGCAGGATGGATCGGATCCTAGCTCCCGTCAGTGGAAGGTAGGGGCCAGTCTTAATGGAACTCCCTGCTCCCAGAGTCTAATACAAGCACTTACTATTTTATTTTTATTATTACTAAATTGTTTTTCTGAGGTAGAGTCTCAAGTAGCCCAGACTGGGGTAACCTCCCTGTATAGCTGAGGAGAACGGTGAGTTCTAAATTCTCCGGCATTTACCTCTCAAGTGCCAGTACTGCAGATGTGAACCGCTGTGCCCAGCACTCATTCTCAGGGCTTTGGAGCCCTGGGTAACCCTGACAGGTCCCTTCCATGGCTCCAGCCCTTCCCCCATCCTACCTAAGAAAATCATTTCACGTCCTGATAAGACACGGGAGTTTTATTCTAGGCCATCAACATGGGCCTCGAGCCCCACCAGCTATCCAATATTTCCCATAATCCCTCAGCTTCCCTGTGAGACTGGGTTATTGACTGTGGGTGGTTTGTTTGAATGAGAAATGTCCCCCACAGTCTGGGGCGTCTGAACACTTGGTTCCCCAGTTGGTGGCGTTGTTTGGGGAGGTTTAGCTTGGGCAGTTTTGCTGCAGGAAGTACGTCACCTGGGCCGGTGAGGAGGCTTGGCAAGCTTAGGGCTCCATCTGCTTCTATTTCTTCTCTCTGCTACACTACCACGGTTAGGATGTGGGCTCTCAACTTCCTGCTCCAACCACCATGCTGCTTGCTGCCGTGCCTTCCTGTTGCGACAGACTCTTGGGAACCATAAACCCAAATAGACTCTTCTTCTACAAGTTGCCCTGATCCTGGCATTTTGCTGTAGCAACACAAGAGGAGCTAATATACTGGCTTTATAACCCTTGTAAGCCAGGTAGGCAAACCAGTGACCCACAGGGCTAGATTGACCAGCTAGTTACCATATTTTCTTTTTCTAGTATAGTACTTGTGGTGGCTATTCTGGGTGGTTAACTTGGTGACATCCGGAATTAACTAAAACCTAAGCTGCTGGGCACAGCTGCGAGGGATTTTCTTGATTGACTCATTTGAGGTGGGAAGATCCACCTTTAACCTGGACCACACCTTCTGCTGGTCTTCCAGCCTATCTGAAAGAGGGATGGAGGATGCGCTTGCTCTTTGCCCGTTTGCCCTCGCTCTCACTGGCAAGTCCATTCTTTCACTGACTGGCATTAGAGCCTACTTCTTCACGATTCTGGTGGATGCTGAAGACCAGCTGAGATATCCAGCCATGTGGAGTGAGCAACTCCTGGACGCTTGGGCTTTCTGTTGGGAGATAGCCTTGATGGACTAGCTGGACCATAGCTTGTAAGCCATGTGAATAAATCCCATATGTACGTATGTGTATGTATATATATTGTATATTGTATATATACACATATATATATTCTATATAAATCCTGTTCCTTTAGAGAACCCTAATACAGCACTCTACTAAAAAAACATTTCATTTTACTCTTTTTGAGACAAGTACTTGTGTAGCCCCGGCTGGCCTTGAACTCCTTCCTCAGTAGCAAAAGATGATCCTGAATTCCTGGCCCTTTTGTTTCTACCTTCCAGTATCCGGATTACAGGTGTGTTCCACTATACCTGGCATGAGAAAATCTTAATTTATTTTTCTTTCTCTCTTTCTCCCTCTCTCTCTCTCTCTGTGTGACTATGTCTTTCTCTCTCTGTCTCTGTGTATGCAACATGTAGGTGCAGATGCTAATGGAGGCCAAAGAGGGCGCTGGAATCCTGGAGCTGAAGTTGTGAGCTTCTTGGCTTGGGAACCAAAGTCTGCATCTTCTGGAAGAGCAGCAAGTGCTCTTACCCACTGTGTTATTTCTCATGCCCATGGTGAAAAACATTATAAACACTAGTTTTAATTACTGAAATTGAATTAAAAATTGAAATTTCTGCCCTGGCAATGCTGAAGCCAGCATGGGCAGCCTGTATATGGAGGTTCTGTTGAACTTGTCCATATTGGGTTTCATGGTCTAAGTTGATGAGGATGACTGACCATGTAGGTCTCTTCCCCAAGAGGGCACCAGATCCCATTATAGATGGTTGTGAGCCACCATGTGGTTGCTAGGAATTGAACTCAGGACCTTTAGAAAAGCAGACAGTGCTCTTAACCACTGAGATGTCTCTCCAGGCCAGTTTTAATTACTACTTTTAATAAATGAAATGTTATTAAAAATCATATACCAGTTCTAGTGTGTGTGTATGTGATGGACGTTTTGTGGAGGTCAGAGGCAACCTGCAGGTATCAACTTTTCTATAGTGATATTTTATTTGTGTTTTATAAATAAAGCTTGCCTGAAGATCAAAAGGTAAAACTAAGCCACTAGAGGCCAGGCAGTGGTATCACATATCTTTAATCCCAGGATTTAGGGGATAGAGGCAGATGGATCTCTGTGAGTTGAAGGCTACCCTGGGCTACATAAGATTAATGCAGAAACAGATCCCAGTACTAGGGAGTCCCATACCCTTAATCCCAGCACTAGAAAGGAATAGAAACTGGAATGAGACAGGAACTTGCTCTCTTTCAGTCTGAGGATTTCTTAGAGGTAAGAGCTCTCTAGTGGCTTGGCTGCTTTGCTTTTCTGATCTTCAGGCTGAACCCCAATATCTGTCTCTGGGTGTTTATTATCCATGCTACAGTGTCCCCCTGCACCACGTGGGGCCGAGGATCAAACTCAGGCTGTCAGTCTTGGCAGCAATCACCCTCAGCTGCTGAGTCATCCGGGTGCCCTAGCCAACACTTTAAAATTAAGGCAGCTTATACCTTGGGGTGAGGTGGCACATACTTTTAATCCTAACACTCAGGAAAGAGAGGCAGGTGGATTTCTTGGAGTTTGAAACCAGTCTGGTATAGGTCGGTATAGAGTCCCAGACCAATCAAGTCTGCACAGGAGGACCCTGTCAAAAGAAAAAAAATCTTACAGTCAATATTCATACTTTTTAAAGCTTTTTCTTCCCATTTTTGGAAGAGAGCTCAGGAAATATGGTGACACTGAACTTCTTTCCATTCGGTGTGGTCAAAATGTGCCCTGCTTGCCCCCCTCCCCTGACTGGGTCCCCACTTCCTCCTGCCTTAACTCTCATCACCCTGCTCAGGAGACAAAGCCAGTCCTCATCTTGGATGTGTCTATCTGGCCTCTGTCCATCTGTCCATCCCCATTCCTGGAAGACCTTGTTTAGCAGAACAGAGCACTGGCTAGAAGACAAGAGGTGTGAGTTTTATTCTGTTGTCAGGTGACGTTGGGAAGAATGCCTGCTCTTCCTGGGCCTCAATTTCTCCATCCACACAATTAAGAAGGGTTTGATGTGGCTGGGTTGGTGGGGGGCTTGCCTAGGTGTGAAACCCTGGGCTCACTCCCCAGGGTTATATAAACTAGGAACAGTGGTATAGACCTATAATCCTGGCACTGGGAAGGCAAGGAGGTAGAGGCACGAGTCTCGGAAACTCAAGTCCAACCTTGGCCACTTAGTAATTTCAAGACCAGCTTGGGATACATGAGACTGTCTCCAAAACAAAGAAACGGTGGCTCAGCAGGTTAAGGTCCTTTTACCCACCAAGCCAGACAACCTGAGTTTAATCCCCAGGACCCTCATGGTAGTAGAGGACCATCTCTCACTAGCTGTCTTCTGATCTCTACATGCACGACACGGCTTCTGTACACCCATACATACCACACATCCACAAATATGCACTAAATGCATATAATAAAAGGTAAACAAACAATGTGGTTTCTGGGTAACACCATTTCCACACCCTTTCAATGGTCTTTACCAACAGGTTGGTGCAAGAGAACTCACCAAGAAATGCTGTAGAGGTAGACTTGCCTACCTGAGCCACCCTGTGGCTCTTCCGCCAAGAGGGTGGTCCCACTAACCTGGAGTGTCACCAGCAGCACCAGTAGGAGATTAGAGGATGACCTTACCATGCTGCCAGGGGGTTCCACCCTAAGCCCTTTTCACTCTGAAACACAGGATGCCAGAGGTGGGATGTGGAAGTAGTTCATCCATGCTGGCTAAGTCTAGGGACAAAGATGCCTGCTGGGCACTGGCAACCTGGGCCAAGGAATAATTCCCAAATAAGTTACAAGAACAGAGAAAGCCTGCATCTACCCAGCAAGTTCTCTTTCTTAGTAATCATTTAAGGAACCTGAAGCCCAGAGAGGGGAAGTGCTTGTCCAAGGTCACACAGCAAGTCAATGTCACAGCCCAGGAACACAGGCTTCTAGACTTCCTTCCTCTGGAACCACTCATGTTCCCTCTCTCTTGGGAATTTAGATCCCTCTGGCTTCATCATATTGGACTTCAAAAGGGGTCAATGGTGGCCCACATGGGCAGGGCCTGCATAGGATGAGGCTGGAGAAGCTTGCTTGCTCAGTGACCTAAGATACCACATGCTGCGGAGAAGTGTGAGCTGCCCAGGTTTCCACTATGGAAGCTGAGCCCAAGGGCAGATTTCAGAACTGGAAGCTGGCAGCCCACACTTGACTCACAGACATATTTTGTTTTTCCTGCAATTAAAAAAAACAATTCTCATTAGCTGCCAACATTTAAGAATTGGGCGATACTGGATACTGCAGAGAAGACGGAATTTCTGATTTCTCTTAAAAAAAAAGACAAGATCTGACAAAAACTGGATCTCAGTTTGTACCCACAGAGGACTGGGAGGAGCTGGGTATGCAGGGTCCTGGTGTTTACGTGCTCAGGGATCTGTCCTTGGGGATGACACCTCATGTTCACATTTGGGGACAGCAGACCCTTCTTTATCATCTTGCTGTGGTAAAACCACACAGCCTCTCTTTTCTTGGCCATCCAAGGTGGCCAGTTCCATCCAATTCCAAGAGGGGAATTCCATGCATAAACAGTTCTCAACCAGGGAGCAGTTCTGTTCTCCTAAGGACACTTGGCAATGGAGACATTTTAGCTGTCACAGCTGGAGGAGGGGTGCCATTGGCATCTAACGGGTGAGCCAGGGATGTTCCTAAATACGGTAGTACATGTAGAATGGTCTCCTTGACAAAGAACTATCAGGCCTTCAATGTCAGCTGCACTGCTGCCAAGAATTCCTGGGTTGAACAGACAGCCACCAAGAAAAAGCGACAGAATTTCAAGAGGGTGGGGCAGAAGCTGCAGAGAACCCTAGCCAGGGAGAGCCTGGACACACCCTGCAGCTCAGCCTCAGAGACCCTAGAGACCCTAGGAGAGCCTGGATACATCCTACAGCTCAGCCTCAGAGACTCTAGAGACCCTGGGAGAGTCTGGACACACCCTGCAGCTCAGAGTTCCATTTTGTAATTGCAGAGGACCTAAAGTATCCACTGCATGGGCCTCTTAGCCGAGCTGGTGTCACGATAGCTGTCTGCCATTGCTAGTCATAAACATTGGAGGGAGCAGAGGGGTCAATCAGGAGAGTCGCAGGACTGTCCATAGTCCTCATGGAGCTACCCTGTGAATCCAGGGCTGATGGCTAGGGGTGGAGCCAGGAAACCTATGCACCGTGCATTTGTTACACACTAATCACATACAGAACTCTGTGTTCTTACAGTAAGACATGGTGACGATGGGCCAAACATGGCCCAGACCCTCTGGACACTTAGGAAGTGACCAATTGAGGACTAGGGTATGCTTGGACATGAAAGGGGCCTTGCTCCGCTGCAGAGCATCATGAAGTCCCCAGGGCGCAGGTGCTGGCTGGCTGTGGTTTTGAAAGGTACCACTGAAACCAGCTGGGGTGATAAAACAGGCCATCACTCTGACCCATAACCAAAAGAGATGTCATCTGGTAGGTGGGAGGGATGTGGGGATGTGGGAAGTGCAGGGACAAGCTGCTGCAGGGACGGATTGTGAGAGCAGCATAAGGGGTTCCGGGATAAGCCATAGGGGACAACTTGGAACCCATGGGGGTCTTTGCCCATTGTGGCCTTGGAGAAGTTACCTCAATTCTTAGGGTCTCAATTTCCATTCTGCTCCCGAGTATTAACCCCAGAACTAACTACTGCCTGCTGAGCAACCCTCATCCAAAATACCTAACTCCAGAAGCATTTTGGAATTTGGATTCTCCCCCTCCCAGATTTTGTGATATTTGCCTAATATATATAATAAGACATCTTGGGGCATGGGATCCAAGTTACAACACAAGTCACTTGTGTTTCCTACATGTCTTTGACATATAGCTTAGAGGCATTTTCACATATTTTACATAGTTTAGCAAACTGGTTTAGTGGTTTGAATGGGAATGGCCCCTATAGACTCATGTGTTTGAATACTTGGTCTACAGGGAGTAGTACTATTAAGAGGTATGGCCTTGTTGGACTAGGTGTGGTCTTGTGTGTCACTCTGTGTGTTGTATGTTCAAGCTATGCACAGTGTGGCACACAGTCTCCTGCTGCTGCCTACGGATCAAGATGTAGAACTCTCTGCTCCTTCTCCGGCACTATGTCTGCCTGTGTGCTACTGTGTTTCCCACCATGATGACAATGGACTAAACCTCTGTAACTGAAAGCCAGCCCCAGTGAAATGTTTTCCTTTATAAGAGTTGTCATGGTCATGGCGTCTCTTCACAGCAGTAGAACCCCTAACCAAGCTACTGGTGATTTATCACGGGATCAGGCAAGGAACGTGATGTCCACTGTGTTGTCACACTCAGTAAGTTTCATGTCTTAGCCTGTGACTGCTCCTATAATCTTGGCGACTCAGGAGGCTGAAGTAGGAGACTTGAGAGTTGCAGGTGAGACTGGGCTGACCCACAGTGAATTCAGAGTCAGCCTGGGCAACTCAGTGAAACCTTACCTCGAAAGTCAAACAAGAAGAGCAGGCTGGTCTACATAGCGAGTTCCAGGCTAGCCAGGGCTACATAGGAAAGCCCTCCCCCCACCAAATGAACAAACATAAAAGGCAGGAGGTATAGCTCAGTAATAGAGCACTTGCCTGGTATGTGAGAGACCCTGCATTCCAATCCCACTACAGAAAGAAATTCAAATTTTGGACCATCTTGAAATTAAACATTTCAGATTAAGGATGCCTAGTGCTCAACCAAAAAAACCCCAAAAAACAAAAAAAGAGAGAAAAAGAAAGAAAGGAAAGAAAGAAAGAAAGAAAGAAAGAAAGAAAGAAAGA
>LOJH01016279.1:6063-22926 GCA_001685095.1 Ellobius talpinus
ATATATATATATAGTTTAAATGGAGCCATCAAATAATGGGATGGACAATGTCCCTCCTAGACACAACAGGTTAGCAAATACAAAACCCCATGCCACTTCTTTATTAAACAATCTGTAACTCTTGGCAATAAATACTTCCCTTTGCACTATGCTGTTTAGTGTCTTTTAACTCTTTAACTGGTAGAAAAAAGAAACCTGCCATTTTAGACAGTATCCTATAATGGACTTCATGTTGAATTGGGGAAAAAAACTTTGCCGTTCTGGTGTATATCGGGAATCTATTTTCTTGCAGTTTAGTTTATGAATTGTGGATTTCTTTTTAATTAAGGAATGGTGAAATTATTGTTACCTTCTTTACTAGTGTTTTCAATACATAATTCAGGGTCATTAACTCCCTATGAGTGTTAATATGTCCTTCCAACATGTGCCCCTGTCAGCCCAATCACAGCAAAAGGCAGTCACATAGCTACCCTTGCACATTCTGTCAATGGGTACTCAAATAACCATCTACCAAGATGACTCTGAGAGTAAAGAGGAAGGAGGCACTGTTATCAGTGTGCCTAAATAGTGTGGAACTGTAGAGACCTCAGTCAAAGAGGGATGTAACCAAGTCCTTTGTCTTAAACCTACCCATCTATGTGTCTAAAAGGACACTCTGTGTTTGTCTGAGTGAGGTGATCACAACAAGCCTTTGCTTTGTCTAGGTGTTTGTGTTTGCCTATAAAGAGCCACCTTTACCTTCCTTTACAGAACAATCCAGGAACCCATCCAAGATATTTGGGTTTCACAACTCAGGGCAGACTACTATCACAGATATTTTCTTTGCTGTGGCAAAGATCTGAAAAGAAGCAATTTAAGGTGGGCGAGTTTATTTTGTCTTCAGGGTTTGAGGGATATAGTTCTTTGTGATGGGAGAGTTGGAATTATAAGGTGGGTAGCTGCTGGTTTTCAACTCCATTTGCCTCTTTTTTCTTCTTTTTTTCAGTTTGTGAACTATGACCTTAAAATGGTCCAGCCAATATTTAGAGTTCTTCTCTCATTCTTTTGCATCATTTAGGAACCCGCATAAACACAGTCAGAGGTAAGTGTGCATGGTGATTCAAAATTCACTTGGTTTGATGATGCATATGAAGCATCCCACTTATTCATTTTATGACATATTCCAGGTGTAATTTTCTTTCAAATGTTCTTCTTGGAATTTGTAGCACTTTCTCAGGAGATTTAAGTACTTACTCCTTTTTATAATTTTGTTTTTATTTTTACCACTGGAGAAAAGAGGTAAGAATATACATAATACCCAAACTCATACATTTATATTCAGGGTCAATGCTTCTTTATATTTGTTTATTTCATTATTTGCTATAATGCAAATGGTTGGCAGATTTACCATTCACATTTCCTTCTGTCTCAATGTTATTAAATGCAACTTCATGTCTTATGCAAGTATAAATTTTAAGAATATTAAATCACATGCAACATATTTCCATGAGCCATTTTTGCTTTTCTCCTTTAGAGAACCACAATAGTCCTCTTGCTTTCCCCCACAAGTGCTATAGCACATGAGAATGTACAGACTAGGGCTAAAGGCCTTTACTCCCAATATCCTGGCATCCAGATAGATAACAAAGCCAGTTCGGGTTAAGATTGCAGCATGAATTGCATGGAACAATTAAGAGTGACAGTAACATTATATGCAACATTACTGAAGAAAATTGTCAGAGTCTCAAAGGAGTTAACTAATCAGTGACAAGACTGTAGAAAGTGCCTCAGAAAAATGGACATCAGATAGAGAGTTAATGGGGTGGTGAGATGTCTCTAACGAAGAAGGTAAGAAGCAAGTCCTGAAAGTTGTCCTCTTTCATTCATTTACATTCTGTGGCATGCATGTGCTCACTTTTACACATATTCATCATACATACATAAACATACACATACATGTGCTGACACACAGAAGTAGCAATAATAAAATTAAAAAATAAAGAGACAAAATCCTCACAAAGAAATGGATAAATGAAGTTTTTAGTCATTTCCCCCAAAATGAGCATTATACAGGATATATAAAACAATACATATGTACATATAAAATAAGGTGGGTGGGGAGATGGCTCAGCGGTTAAGAGCACTTCCTGCTCTTCCAAAGGTCCTGAGTTCAATTCCCAACAACCACATGATGGTTCACAACCATTTGTAATGAGATCTTGTGCCCTTTTAAGGAAGAGACCTGGTCAGTAGTCCTCATAAACTTAGACCATGAAACCCAATATAGACAAGTTCAACAGAACCACCATATACAGTCTGCTCATGGGCATAAGAAAAAAGAAGACATATAAAATGATATAATAAGCAACTAATTTATGATTTGTGTACTATATTTGCAAAACACTACATAGATTCAAAAATTTAAAATTTGATATACTTAGATACTCTATTTTACTAGTTTATGTTATAATATGGACAAGAATATTAGTTTCATTTATTCTTGTCTAAACCACATTAGATGCAGCAGATTTTAATTTTCTTAAATTAGCTTTAGTGTTGATTGTTATCTAACATTTTATCCTGTTTTTGAAGCCTTGCTGCAACTCTTTTCCAAATGGCATAAAAAATGGATTTCCTGGTTTTTCTTGTGCTCTCTTAAGGTCCTAGTAAGATCAATTGTGTTGTTTATTGTGAAATAAGAACCACCATCAGCTGCTGTCTTTATATTGTTTTCTCTTGATGCTGGGAATTCAAATTCACAAAGAAATATAACTTCATCACCAGTTACTACCTTGATTTTTCATTCTGGAACTGAATGTTGTCAGTGTTGCTAAAATAGACCTATTGCCCGAGAGAGTTTTCCATCTTCCTTTGTTGCCCATTTTACATATGGATCGCACTGAATTATTCACACAGACATTTGGAAATGAGTGAGCATGGGTTGCAACTCTGTGCATTGCATTGCCTTGTTTTATCTTTGTTTATTATATGTATACTCCCATACCAGAAAATATTGAAGAGTGTTGGAACATTTGATTATGGATACTGTTATAAAAGTAATATAACTCATGCTAATATTTTCCTGGGAAGCTTAGAAGCCTTGTAAGTAAATATGTAATTTTTTTCAGCTAGTATTTTGAAACAGCTTTGTTTTTTCTTTAGGGATTAAAAGCCAAGAAATAATAGTATTTATCTAATTAATCATAACTAACTTCCTCAAACTATGAAATAGAGAATCCTTGATAAGCATTTATTTCTAAAATAAATATGCATATATTGCTATTACAATAAAATAATATTATCTTTGAGGAATTACTAAGAAACTTGGATATATCTGAGATTTTAAGGAAACCTAAGCTCATATATTCTCCTAAGTTTTTCATATATATCATTATATATAAAATGTTATGTATATTTCATCATTTACTATTTTTTGCATATTGGAAAGTTTCCAAATTTTTGCCCTCAGAAACTTTGTTCATTTTATGAGTTTATAATGAGTCCATAGAGTTTTAAATGTGGCTAACATTTATCAATAGCAAATACATTAATAATTAACCCAATGGTGAAGTGTGATCCTAAATTCCTGTCTCCATATCCCAATTGTGCTGGGATTGAAGGTGTGTGCTACCACTGCCTTGCCTCTATGGTTAACTAGGGACTAACTCTGCCCTTCAGTCAAGCTTTATTTGCCAGAACACAAGCAAGATATCATACACTACAGTGATAAAACAGTTTGTGAAGATGAGGTTTTATTGCTCTTAGCCATTCCAACAGGTAGAGGAGCCAGAGGGGATGGAGGACACCAAGAAAGCAAGGCCCTTTAAGTCAGCATAAGCATAGTTCATCTGAACTCACAGAGACTGAAGCAGCATGCACAGTATTGGCACCAGATCCTTTGAATATATATTTTGGCTTCCAAATTAATTTTTTTCTGGGATTTCTGACTGTGTGAACAAGTAGGGTTTTTGATTCTTATATCTTCTTTTTGGCTCTTTTTATTCTGAAGGTTTGTCTTATCCAACTTGGATGTATTAGTTTTTGTTTTATCTTATATTTTATTTTGTTATTTGCTTTTAAATGGACGATTGAAAACCTAGCTACTAGCGTAACCATAACTGTTAACAACTGAACTGTTACTTCTATCTTCTGGGAGAAGGAAAAATCAGTTTTCTCCAATAGAATGGCATTAGGTATATCAACCACTCCAAGTCAGGTCTGATAGTCAGGAGTAGTTGACCAACATGTAATTGGACTCTAGAGGCTCTGTGTGTGTGTGTGTGTGTGTGTGTGTGTGTGTGTGTTTATTTGTTTACAGTTTGGTGCTCTGTTTAATTTTTTCTTTTGGGGTGTGGTTTTATTTTGTTTTCTTGTTGTATTGGGCTTTTATGTTTTGAGCAAGAACTCAAAGTTGTGTGGGGGGAAGCAGAGAGAATCTGGAAGGACTTGGGGGAGGGAAAAACGTGATCAAAATAGGTTTAAATTCAAAGACCATTTTAAATAATAAAATTTATAAAAATTTTAAAAGTAATCAAACCAAGCCTAGTTTCAAGGTGTATTTTAATCTATTTTGCTAATATTTAAGTTATATTTTAAGGTTGAAAACAGTAAAATCTAATCATCATTTACTTGTTTAACTTTCATATTTTATGAAAGGTTAATTCTTGAAACACATATTTCTATCATCTTTCCTGTCTACCAACTCTTATCAGCTCCTCCTCACTTTATTTGATTTTCCACATTGCTCTATAGTTTTCATCGAGAACACCTTCAAACACCCATGTTAAAAGCTTGTAGCCCAGGCCACATTACTCTTGGGAGGTGAACAGTAGCAGTGAGCCAACATTTATGGTTGGAAAGGCTTGAGGAGAAGATATCGGAGCCATTGAAAAGATGTTTTGGAAAACTGTCAAACCAAAAAAGTTGGAAATGTCATCAACAAACACCATTGTGCCATGGGTGTGATGAGCAAAGGTTTTATGTAGAGTTGTGCAAGGCGTATCACACAGGTGAGTAGCAGGGCAGCTACAAGCTCAGATTGGTCCATTCACGCGAGGCAGAGACTTTGCATTCAAAGAGCTGTACTTTGAAGATCCCTAAATATTCTGGGTTATATAAATCTAAAAGTGGTTACCAATTAGAAAGGCTTATGATACACCCTTTTTTTGTTTCTTTTTGCAAGGAATAGTTAAATCTGCAGCTGTATGTCAGGCTAAAGAAGTTACATGACTGTTTCCATGGAGAACAGGGAGGGAAAGAGAGGCTGCTTTCTCCTAGGGCACGTGGAAGATACTGAAAGGAAACATTTTTCCAGAGACTGGGGAAAGTTAATTGTTTCTGGACAAGATTTCAAATCGCAACTTTCTATAGAATTTCTTTAGTCATTTGTCTGGCTCTAGTCAGTGGTCTCACTGACGACAGGGCTAGTAATACGTGAAGCCAACCTATTGCTCAAATGTGTGGTCACAAAATTCAACTTGAACAACTAGGAGAATTTGCCCAGGGCTTCCTTCTGTTACAGAACTTTTAGGATGTGGGAACTAGTTAAGGAAGTTAGCTCATTTGGGGATATGGGGGATGGGATATTCCCATGCAGGGAATGTTGGGAGCTCTTCTCTGTCTCTTTGCTTTTAGACCATCATAAAGTGTTTAGCCTCTTCTCCTATGCATTTCCACCACAGATATGAAACTCTGTGATTAAGACACCATGCCTGAAATCTCTGAGAACTTTAGCCAGAACTGATGTCACTGTAAGATGACTCAGGTTTTGTCTCAGTGATGGGAGATGGCTAACATACATATGTTATGGAATATTATTTTAACTAAGCATAGTTGTGTTACATTGTTTATACTGTGTTTGTTTAATGATACAAAAATATGTTATATTTGTTCATGCTTCATTTGTTTAGTTATATAAAGATGTGTTGTCATTTCACCTTGCCTGCCTGATTGGTTGGTCTAATAAAAAACTGGACAGCCAATAGCTAGGCAGTAGAGAAATAGGTGGGGCTGGTAGACAGAGAGAATATGTAGGCAGAGAACGGGGGAGAAAGACAGGGAGAGGCCCAGGACCAGCCAGTCAAGCAGCTGCCAGTCAACAAGACACGGAATAGAACATACAGAATAAAAGAAAGTTAAAAAGCCCCAAGGCAAAGCATAGAGAAAGAGAAACAGGTCAATTTAAGTTATAAGAGATAGCAAGAAATAAGCCTAAGCTAAGGCTGAGCATTCACAACTAATAATATGTGTGTTATGATTTGGGAGCTGGTTGGCAGTCCAAAGAAAGTCTACTACATCCCAAGGTATAGGTTCTTCCACTACTTCAATTAAGACATTAAAGCCCAACTCCTCACTATAAAATTTATTAAATCACCATGTAAAGGTATGTAAACAGTTTCTTACCTGAATTCTTGTGACCACAGATCCCTATGAGTCTCCCATAATGCCAAGCCAATGCAATCACTGGAGGCTTGGTGCATGCAGACTGTGAGCCTGATTTCTTTTATTTTCCAACTAGCATACAAAGCACTGGGACTTATGACTACATTTCCTAACATACTTTGCATTCTCTGATCATCATCTGCTCCACTCTCCATATTCCTACCTTGACTCCATCTGGCATCGAGTGTCCCCATTCTATGTTTATGTCAGTTAATTCTTACTCTCTTCCTTCTCTCCATGGTTTCCTCTCTTGTGAATATCTCAAAATAAGAAAAATGATACTGTGTTTGGCAGGGCAGACAAATTTTGTTCTGCTGGGCGAACCCACTTTCAGATGGGTGCAGTCATCACAGTTTTGGTGGATGAGGAAATGTAGGCAAGGAATGCTCTTAAAGCCCCATTATTAGAAAGAGATGGAAGCAACAGCCCTTCTTAGGCTTTTCAGCATGACCCAGGGCTTTAAGGATCACACTCTTTATGAACAGCTCCCATTTCTTCTATATTGATTTAAGATAGATTCTTCTCTCATGCAAGACATCCTGATAGTACTTTCCCCTCTCTCCACTCCTCCCATCTCCCCCCAGATCCATTCTGCCTCTATTTCCCTTCAAAAGAGAGCAGGCTCCCAAAGAGACAACAACCAAACACAGCAAAATAAGATACACCATGACAAGGCAAAGGCCCTCATACAGAGGCTGCACAAGACAACCCAATAAGAGGGAAAGAGTCTTAAGAGCAGGAAAGAGTCAGAGACACACCCGCTCCCACTATTAGGAATTCTATAAGAACACCAAGCTAACAGCCATAACACAGTACCTGATGCAATCCCTTTTAGGCACTGTATTTGTTGCTTCAGCCTCTGTGAGTCCATGTGAGTCATGCTTAGTTGATTCAGTGGGAAGTGTTCTCCTGGGGTACTCCATCCCCTCTGACTTCTGCATCTTCCCTCCCCCTCTTTTGTGGGGTTCCCAGATCTCCAAGGGGAAGCCCCCTGTGGATCCCTCTAATTTAGACTCTCTGCATAATGTCTGGCCACATCTTCTGCAGGAGGAAGCCTTTCTAATGACAAATTGACAAGGCAATGATCTATGAGTATAGCAGAATATCTTCAGGACTCAGTTATTTTATATTTGCCAGTCCTATTTGGTTTTACCCATGGACTGGGCTATCAAGCCTCTTGGTCCTGGCTATCCAGACAGAGGAAGGCATGGGCTCCCTCTTGTGGCATGGGCCTCAACTTAAGTCAGACATTGGTTGTTCACTCCCATAAGTTCTGTGCCACCCTTGCCTCAGCACATCTTGCAGGCAGGCAGGGCAGACTGTAGATTGAGGGTTTCATTGGCTGGGCTGGTGTCCACTTTCCTCTTTCTGTTTCCTTCAGAATACCTCCTGTGAGAAAGATACTAGAATGTTCGGGTGAAGGCTCCACTTGGGCACCAACTGGACCTCTGTGTTCTCAGTGTTGCTGGAAGATGCAGTCTCTCAAGTGTCCTTCTCAGAATCATTTCTAAAACTTCTCCATTCCTAAGCCGACCACCTCCTCGCAGGCCTTAATCTGACACATTCAGCATCCCCTGGCTACTTCTTTCCTTCCTTTACCCACCTCACACCGTCTTAAACTTATTGGTACCTTACTAATATTTTATCCAAGTCTCTCTGCTTATCTCCTAGGAGAAGGTGCAGTGTGTTGTCCTTTTGGTCAAAAGACGCTGCATCTCCCTGCTTTGCTTTGGAGTGTATTTTCTGCTATGCCACACTGTAAATTTTTTCTTCACTCTTTGACCTGCAAGTGTGCTTTGTTTGCCGACTACTAAATATGTGCTTTCTCTCCTACTTTGAGCTCCCACGACCTCAGTCACTCTACTAGCTATGACCTTATCGCATTTCCTTTTCTCGGGTTTATTTCCACATACACGAGTGTCTCTTTCTGTTTTTTCAAAAATTTCTCTCTCATTTTTCAAGTGACTTAATTTGAAAATGGCCTTTGCTTTCTTATACAGTGTTAGTACACAACTACTTTGTACTGTCTTTTTCTCCCTCACTAATTTCCTTTATCTCATTCTCCCTTCATTGCATCCACAGTTATGAAAATCAAAAGGCCATACTAAAGTAAATTAATGCATATACTTTCTAAATATTTCCATTTCCCAGAAATCCATATTCCTTTCCAGTTGTTGATTTTCAGTGTTCTTCCATTTTGGTCTCTATTCTTCCACAATAGCTCCCATGCCCATCTGTTGATACAGGGTTCTGTATTTTCATCTATAACTTTGATCCTGAATTTCAGATCAATGTATGTGTTTACTGAATAGGGCATACCCATAGATCAATAGCAGGTCATAGATGCCCAACATGAACTCTTTAACAGGAATCTTTTGCCCAAATTTCCAACAAAATACCAGAAAAATGAGTAATTATATGGCTATTACTTTAAAAAAAATCTCTTGTGTGTAGCCTATATTTTTAACCCCCCCAATACAAAGATAAAAGATCTTGTCTTGTCTCCTACTAATCTCATAGTGTATAAATGAGCTTCCAGTGTTATAGGGTGAGAACAAAACACTGTCCAGAATTTCTTGGCTAAGAGAATTATGAGGCCAAGCAGAACATACCAGAGGACTTAATGCAGTCCTCCTCATAACTGCACTTTTAATGTTACCAGAGGAATAATGCATTTTTGATATATTTCTAATTTATATCAGTAAGGACATTCTTTACTTCTAGCTGTTATTTAAACCAAGTTCACCACGTTGTAATTTAAAATAAACTTTTAAAGTGACATATATTTTGTATCCATCTTCAGAATTCTACAGATATTTTAGATATTTCTTGTACCTTACTGTGCAAAATATTTGTTTTTGTTGTTACATTATGTTAATTCTTAATGTTTTAAACACAGATTAAATTATAAAATATTTCAAGGTCCATTTTTGTAATATTATTTACTGCAGGCGCAAGAATAATTGGCTAATAGAAATGAATATTAAGATTCCTACCACTGATAAAGTTAAACATTACAGGCCAATTGAGGTACACGAATACATCTATGTGTGTGCATATGTATGCACACACACATACAGATAGGAAGTAAAAAATTCAAAAATAATTTGACTTACAAAGGAACTTTTAATGTTTAAGATTCTCTGCTGTAATTAATTGCCAAGATTTTAAAATGTGTGTTTTTGTCAGATTTTATGAACAGCATATTAAATGACCTCCATGTGTAACAGGCACACATATGGTAAATACACATACAATCAGTCAAACACTTATATATGTAAATACAAGTAAGTGAATCTTTAAAATTTTCTAGACAATTCCATCAGTTATTATAAATGGCTTTCGTGGCACTAGTTGCAAGGATCTGTTGAATCCTACAGACTTTATGATGGTAAACATAGCCTGTGTCACTCTTAACACCCACAGAACCAGCACCTTAAATCTTTTAAACCATAATGTACTCTTATTTTAACCCAGGAGTTATTAGTTAGCCTGGATTTAATTAATGAAATTGAAGACTCAAAGCAGGGACAAATTTTGTCAGTATATTCATTGGTGAAAGTGAGAGATACTCGCATAAGTCAGTTTCATCGTGAGTGCTGATCTACCTTTTCTACTTGCTTGATTTTCTCTAAGACACAGACTTGCTCCTCAGTGTCCATTCCCAGCTGCCCTTGTAGATTATGTTTCTGTGGTCAAGTTCTTTCTTCAGGACAAAATTCTTGAAAAGGACAGAGTAGATCCCACTCACACCTTTGTTTCAGGAGACAGCTCTGGGACTATGGTAGCGGCAGCAGTGACTCAAATGGTACATTATATGTGCTACATATGTTTGGAACCTGAACAGTTATTCTATCACCAAAAAAACCCCAGTATTTCAGTTGTTTCACTTTCATTATTATCCCCTGAACTGTGAAACATGAACAAGAAAATCTTTGTACATGACTTTATCATAGTTGTGAGCTCTAATTATTAAATCATGCAATGTTAAATAACTCTTATCTTTCTCTTCTATCTTGTTTTGGTACTGGGCATTGAACCCAGGGCCTCCCCTTAGTGCTCTACCACTGAGTTGTGTAATTCTCAACCCTTTTAAACATTTTAAGTCAGGCTGCTAATACAGTTCCCAGGCTAGATTTGAACTTTATAGTTTATTTTGGTGTAGGAGGGCCTTCTGTATTTCTGTTGCTTTCATTGGTTTAATAAAGAGACTGCCTTGGCTTTTTGATAGGGCAACCCTTAGGTGGGAGGAGTAAACAGAACAGAATGCTGGGAAGAAGGGAAGTGTGGCAGACGCCATAGCGCTCCTCTCCGAGACAGACGCTGGGTTAGACACATGCCGGTAAGCCACAGGCAAGTGGCAATACACATTAATGGAGATGGATTAAACAAATATGTAAGAGTTAGCCAATAAGAGGTTAGAACTAATGGGCCAGGTAGTGTTTAAATTAATTCAATTTCCATGTGGTTATTTCGGGGGTTAAGCTAGCCAGGTGGTGGGATGCAGCCTGCCGCTTTCTCTTACTACATTGTTTAAGTATGAACTTGATACTCTACTGCATCAGAAACTCATATTTCTGAGATTCCAGGCTTACACACCATAAAGTTCAGCTTTCCTTAGTAATTTTAGGACAAGGTCCAACAACACCTATGAAGCAACATTAGGTATGATAGATTTTTGTATTGTTATTAATTCTCCATAGACAAATTGCAAAATCTACTGTGGTGGTTTGAATAAAAATGAGCCCCTAGACCCATAAGGAATGGCATTATTATTGGTGTATTTTTGGCTTGTTGGAGGGAGTGTGTCACAGGACATGGGCTTTGAGGTTTCTGAAGTTTAATCCAGACCTAGTGGCTCTCTCTTGCTCTTCCTGCTGCCTGAGAATCCAGATGCAGAAGTCTTTGCTCCTTCTCCAGTACCATATCTTCCTACATGCTGCCATGTTTCCATGATGATAATGAACTAAACCTCTAAAACTGTATGCCTACCTAAATTAAGTGTTTTCCTTTATAAGAGTTGCCATGTTCAGCATGGGATCAAACTGAACCCTCTGAATGTGGCTAACAATTGGGGCAGACTGAGAAAACAATGATAATGGCACTGGGACTTGTTTCTACTGTATGTACTGGCTTTTTGGGATCCTAGTCTATTTGGATGCTCACCTTCCTAGGCCTGGATGGAGGATGGAGGGCCTTGGACTTCCCACAGGGCAGGGTACCCTGTCCTCTCTTAGGACTGGAGGGGGAGGGAGGAGGGTGAGTGGGGGAGCAGGAGGGAAGCAGGTGGAGGGGAGGAAGTGGAAATTTTGATTCCTAGTATTAATANGGGAGGAGGGTGAGTGGGGGAGCAGGAGGGAAGCAGGTGGAGGGGAGGAAGTGGAAATTTTGATTCCTAGTATTAATAAAGTAATAAAAAAGAAAAGAAAATTAAAAATGAATTAATGAAGACAAGAACAATTTTACAAAAATCTCCCAAACATAACAGTATTAAAAATATGATCAGATTAAAAAAAAGAGTTGCCATGTTCATGACATCTCTTCACAGCAATCAAACCCTAAGACATCCACCAAGAATGAAATGTCACTTCAATTTATGTGTGTTACTTGGTAAGAAAAGGAATTCACTATTTAAAAAGAAGCTTAAGGGACGAAGCAGTTATTTTTGCTCATGGTTTGGCAAGGTACAGTGCACCATGTCAGGAAAGGACAGCAGCCAGATCAGCTTGCAACTGGAGCAAGAAGAAAAGGCTGCTTGTTTACATCTTCCCAAACCAAAATCAAAGAGTGATGATTTCTGGGCCTCACCATCATTCTCTTCTTTTTCCCTTTATGTTCTCCTGAGGTGTCCAGTCTCTGGGAAGTTGCCACTCATGCTCAAAGTGAAGTCTTTTTTCTATGTTAACCATCTCTGAAATGCCTTCATAGAAACACAGTGTTGTGCTCCAATCTCCTAGGCGATTTAAATCAATTCTATCAAGTTGGCAATGGCAATTAACCATCGCAACTCTCCAAACTTATTTGCATCTCAAAAACAATATTTGGGCCACATTTCAAGCTTATATAGAAGAACTGATATGATAAATAAGAATTGTGGCCTCTTATTACCCTTTCTGTATGTAGTCGAATAGCAGATAATGCTTTGAAAAGCAAATGCAATCCAATACTTAACTCAGTACCCCTAAAACTACTGTCATTAAGAAAGTATTTTTATAAGAAGATGATGCCATTTTCAGTGTAAAATATATGTAATCTCAAAAGTTGATAGATTCTTATTGAATTTTTGAGACTATTTTTAGAATTGTTGAATTTATTCCAATTCTATCAATAATGTTTTATTGATCTAGATTCAATTGTTCTTTTTAGTTATTAAACTATTCTAAGAGTCTGGTGAACCTAGTAACATCAAATCTTAATAAATCAACTTCTCTAAACTTATGAAATACTTAAAAGCTTTTTGAAATTACTATTCTTATATTCTGTAAATGATGTAGCAAGATTTATTTTTATTAGGGAACCTCTAAAGCAGTTAGGTATCATTATGAAGTAAAAAATACATATATTAGTGCTCTAAACTTGCATAATTTATTATTTAAAGTGAGACTAATATTTATTGAATTCCTTGTGCTCTGGTACAGAGAAAAAGCCTAAGCATATCCTATTTATTTTTCTGCAGTCAGCCTTACTAGCTTAAGATAGACTCTTGAGCCTGGAGCACGCTGATTCTGCTCCATAGAGTGGCCAGTGAGCTCAAGTGATCAACTTTCTCCATCCTTCCCCTTAATCCTGTTCGAGAGGCATCAGTCCCTAAGTCCAGCTGTGCTTTAGTGATGAACATCTGTACTCAAGTCTTAATATTTGACCTGGAAAGTAACCTACTGAGCATATTCTCAACATTGGATTTCACATGCTTTTAAAGTTTCTTCTATAATTTGACATAAAATAAAAAAGGTTAAACTGAAGCAGAGCATCCTTGTGCCTCAAGCACTAGCATCATGTGCTAACTCACCTGGAGTCAGTCTTGCTCTCACTAGAAGAAGGTTTACTGTGACTGTCAGATTTGGTGCTGTGGACACTGTTTCCTTCCCCGTCCTTCTGAGACATTATATTTTATTTAGAAAATTTTGATTCTAAAGTCAATGGGAAGGATCAAGGGCCATGGAAAGATTATCTTTGGGGGATTAGTGTTTTCTCATTTTCTTACTGAACTTGTAGTATCCCCTTTCTATTGTCCTACACTTTGGAGTTAGTCAGATAGTTAACCTTGTGTTATACAAAGTTCCACATTTGAAAAATGACTCAGGGAAAGAAAGGTACCAGAGTTGACTCTAGGGTGAGGCCACTGAGGCACAGAGGAAGTTCTACAACTTGTAGCAAAAGCTACAGACCCAAACAGGAAGTTCTCACCTGACACAATCCAACATGTGAGCTTCTGAAGAAGTCTTGACATAAAGCCTCTGACCCTAAATACCAATTTCACAAATAAAAGGATACCTCAGCTCTTCTAAAACCTCCTTCTCAACTGAACATTACAAATGCCACCATTAAAAGAAAAAAGGAGAGCTCAATGTGTGTATGTGTGTGTGTGTATGCATGTGTGTATGTATATTCAGTCAACAAACTTACTCCAGATAAGAACATCCAATGAAACAAACAAAAGTAGCAGGAGAAAAAAAGGATAGCATGACTTTCTCACAGATTACTAATCCCATTGTGTGGATCCTAATCAGAATCCTAATTAGAAGAACTTCCTAAGAACCTAAAAGAACTGCTATAATGATCTTTGCACAACTGAATGAAGACAAAAGTGTACTTCAAGAAAACTGAAACAAAATATAAAGTGAATACATGCTTCAATTGCTGAAGAAAAATCAAACTGAAAAGATACTGTAAATTAAAACCCCAATAAGCCAATAGAATTTATCCTTTGGGAAACAGAGTACAAAGGGTAGAAGGCAAAGAAAGGGAATTGGATAATACAATGAAGATCAATTAGAAATAAAATATTGGGCTAGATAAAAGGCTCAGTGTTTAGGAGTGCTTGGAGGACCTGGATTATGTTCTGAGCACTTACACCATAACTCACAGCATGTATTCTCTCACTTCTTCAGGCACCAGGCACATTAGTATATATGCACATATGCAGGCAAAGTAATAATACACAGGAGGTAAAATAAACAAATCTAAAAGAAAACCTCTGAATAGAAGATTGGAGAGCTCTGGTATACCATGAAAAGATTAAAATTTTGAGTTATCGAAACAGAAGAAGAGGAAAATTTGTAAAGCATAGAAAATATTTTTAATATAAACATAAAGAGAAATTTCCCAGATTTAAAGAAAGAGATGTCAAACCATGTACAGTAAGCTTGTAGAATACCAGAGAGACAGGATGAGAAGAACTCCTGAGGGATTATTATAGTTGCAACACTAAAAACATAAAGAAAATAAAGGGAAGTGAAGCTACAAGATAAGAGGGTAAAGTCATTTAAAAAGACACACCCATCAGAAGAATATGTTTATTCAACAGAAGCCTTAAAAGCAAATGGACCTGGGAAGATGCATTTTAGAACGTTCAAAAGAGTACAGCTATCAACACAACAAAAATACATTTAAATTGAAGGAGAAATAAAAACTATAAATTAAAAAAGTGATTAAAGAATTTGTGAGCACTGTGAAGGGTCTACATAGGATATTAGAAGGGATACTTCACTTGAAGAGATCTATGGTAACATTACACAAACCAAGGAAATGACAGGAATCAATGATTTAGTAGTACTCTAACAGGGGTTTCAGTTCCCCAATAGAAAGACAGAGAGTATCTGATTGGATTAGAAAACAGGATCCATAATTTTACTGCTTTCAAGAAACATATCACAACAGCAAAGATGGATACCACCTTAGGATAAGTGGGTAGAAAATTATATCTAAAATAAATGAAACAGAAAATAAGGAGACATGTCTATTACAATATCTAATAAACTTCAAGCCAGAAATAAGCAGAAGAGATAAAAAGGAAACTTTATACTCAAAAACAATCCATCACAAAGAAATTGTGATTTTAAGCATACATACAGGCGCACTTATTTTCATAAAAATGTTCTATTAGATGTAAAGCCACAGATTAATCTCAATGTAGTGATAGAGTGGCTACAATATCCCACTTTCCCCAGTAGATGTCCTCCAGACAAAAACAAAACAGAGAAACAACGGAAGTAAATAACAACCTAAATCAAATGGA
This sequence comes from Ellobius talpinus, assembly GCA_001685095.1. NCBI lineage: Eukaryota > Metazoa > Chordata > Mammalia > Rodentia > Cricetidae > Ellobius > Ellobius talpinus. Next base: position 21,722 of record LOJH01016279.1, read on the forward strand.
CTCAACAGACATCTACCAACTATCCCACCCTAATATTCATGGACACACATTTTCCCCTCAGCAATCCATAACATTTTCTCCAAAACTGAGAGTGTATCAGGATTCAAAACAAGTCTCAGCAAATATAAGAAAAGTGTAATGTCATCCTATATTTTAGTTAGCCACAATGGAATAAAATTAGCTATTAACTGATAGTGTACAAGCTAACAACTTGTTGACTGATGTTTCTGTCTCACCAGGTCCCACAGCTGTTCAATCCCAAATAAATACACAGAGATCCATATTAATTATAAACTGATTGGCCTAGTATCTCAGCCGTCTTATTAACTCTTGTAACTTATATTAGCCCACAATTGTTGTCTGTTAGACACATGGCCTGATACCTTTTTTTGGCGAGGTAGTCACATCTTGCTTGCTCTGTGTCTGACTTCCTCTGWGTCWGGGTGATGACTGCAGACTGAAATTTCCTTCTTCCCAGAATTCTTGTTGCCCTGCCTCTACTTTCTGCATTGTCACCCTGCCTATACTTCCTTCCTGGCTACTGACCAATCAGTGTTTATTTAAAATACAAGTGACAGGATACAGACCATTGTCCCATAGCACTTCTTCCCCCCTTTTTTAAAAGAAGAACTCTGAATTGAATCTTTGTTTAGCTTTTCTACTGACCATTATCCATAATTACTTGCAACCAACATTCTAAACAAAGGAAAACATCCATAATCCATTTTTTGGGGGGAATGTGGGCATAATTTTCCAGGCTACTTCCTGCTGATTGGGGGTGCTGATAATTTATGCAGACCTAAAGAAAATTTAAAACTATGATCAAGTCCTGACTGGAGTATCCTGTGAGATTTAATCATCTCAGGCAACAGTCTTTGAACTGTTCTGGATGTAGAACTCAGACATCTGGACCATTCCTCCTATCGGTGATTTCTCATGGGTCTTCCTTGGTCAAATCTGATTTTTCTTAACACAGAGTGAATCCACAGTTCCTCATTTCCTGTGGAAACAGAAGCAAAACCTCTTTTCCAAAGTGACATATCTTCTGACTTAAATTTTAAAGTCAAAGCATTTTCAAAATATATATGTAGGATTAATCCAGCAGCATTTATATTTAAATGTCTTTTTAGTAGCTTTTGCTCCTTCCTCATCCATCAAACAATTTAAAGACAACACAATAACATACAGTATCCAGACTCTCTGTG
>LOJH01016280.1:3023-22926 GCA_001685095.1 Ellobius talpinus
GGAAGAGCAGGCAATGCTCTTAACCACTGAGCCATCTCTCCAGCCCCTCCACCTGAATTTAATATGTATCATGGACATCGAACTTTAGGTCTCTATATTTGCCTAGAAGTACTCTCCTGACTCAGCCATCTCCTCAGCTCTGGTATGGATTGCTTGAAGTTTGTTTGCTCTCCAAAACAATTTTAAAATTATATTATAGTTGTTTAGGGGTGAGATAAGTAGATCTTGGGGTGACACCATCTCCCCAAAACAACCTGAAGAACTGATGTGGTCAGATAGAAAGAGTAGAATGTGGCTTCTGGCTTCAGGGACTCTCTTCTTTTGAAAATCTCTGTTTCAAGAATTTCAAGATGGTCCCTCCAAGCCCCTCCCTCATACTGAACATAAAATTATCCAGATCATTGGGGGAGCAGCTTAGACCAAGTTCCACTCAACACAGTTGTTGTCTTGAGTTTATAAAGGAGAAGTGGCATTTACCTAAGTGACTGCAGTATGTTACTGTACTGTGGCCATCTTTGGGGCAGTGCTCATTGGCTATCTTATTCTTAAGAAGCTGTCTTTCATCCTAGCTTGGGCCCCATGATGGTGAATTTTCCATAGTTAGTTTGGCTGCATTTGGAGTCACCTAGGAGACACACTTCTGGCATGTCTGTAAGAGTCTCCACAGAGATTTACCTGAGGAGGGAAGAACCTTCCTTAAGAGGGGGACAACATGCCATGGGCGTGATGTACCAGACTGGGAACAAAGAAAAAATAAAAACAAGCTGAACACTAGCAGTCAGGTCTCTATGACATCATTGTGGACCCATTGTGACCAGTTATCTCATGACCTTTCTGCCATGACTTCCCAACCATGAAGGACTGGATCCTTTAGCCTAGAGAAAGAACAGAAACAACAAAACCTTTCCTTAAATTCTCAACTGTGTGGGTTTTTTGTTGTTGTTGTTGTTTTGCTTTTTTCCCAAAACAAACTCTCTGACCAACTAGACACTGGTGAGACAGGAGCGATTGCTGGTTGGGTAAATATGTGGGGGCTTCCAAATTTCAACTACCCACACTGTGATTTAATGTGGGAAGCCCTGTTGTATGTTGTGGATATGTGTTGCTTTCATTGGTTGATGAATAATACTGCTTTGGTGTATGGCAGGGCAGAATATAGCTAGGTGGGAAAGCCAAACTGAATACAGGGAGAAACAAGATGGAGTCTGGGAGATGTCAGTAGCTATTGGAGAAGCCAGATGTGAGTTAACAAGTCATGAGCCTCATGGTAAAATATAGGATCATAGAAATGGGTTAATTTAAGGTGTAAGAGCTAGTTAATAATGAGCCTGAGCTCATAGGTCGAACAGTTTGCAATTAATAGTAAGGCTCGGAGTGGTTATTTGGGAACTGGCTGGCAGGTGAGAATCCTCCAGTTACAATGATTGGCTTAACATTTATGAGTACCTACTGGCTGTATGTGTATATGGCTGTGTTAATGGAAGATGGGGTAAACAGTCAGGTGATTCTGTTGCCGGCACACATACCAACATGCCATTTACCAAACCTAACTGTGATAGGTCAGTCAGTCCACGTAGCCTCTAGAAAACTCAGCAAACTTACACATTTTGCTTCTAGCATCCATTACTGTTGCCAGGGACAACTCTCTCACTTTTTATTTCTTAAATTTCCCAAAAAGGAGCATCAGAAATATTATATACAATGAAAGCTATTTTTCTGTTTTTTAAAAATGATTTATTTGCATTGGTGTTTGTCTACATGTGCATCTCTATAAGGGAGTTGGATCCCCGGAACTGGAAGTACAGACAGTTGTGAGCTGCCATGTGGGGGCTTTAATTGAACCTAGGTCCTCTGGAAGAGCAGTCAGTACTCTTGACTGCTAAACCATCTCTCCAGCCCATGAATGCTGTTTTCATGGTTTCCCCTGATATCATTTAAAGAAGTTAATTATGTAATAATATGCTTGATAATAATGAATGAGTCAGGGAACCTTCTAAGAAAACCAAGCAAATCCTCGGTGAAATCTGAGAACCAACCTACTCCTTCTTCATGGACCTAGCTTCCTCTTCTCAGGGACCTCAGAGTTGCAGAAAGGAAGCTCTGGCGGGTGTCCCCTGACAGTCATGTCGGATCTGGAGGCCTTGCTCTGCTCATGTTCCTCCTTAGAATTCTCAGGACCTTGGGTAGCAGGAGCCTCCACTGGAGGAAGAGAGACTGGCCTACTGCAGAAAGATGATTAGCCAAATGCAGTAAATGAATGCCTTTCATGGTAATATTTACCAGGAAACTAATGTGCTGTCATTAATCAACCGGGGACACACACACACACACCAGAGAGATGGGATCATCTTTGGAATAATAGGTACATAGAGGAATTAAGGAAGAATATCAATGGAAGGCTGTTGCCTTCTTTCCTGTTTGGCTAAATCTGGGCCCTGTTATAATGTCTGTGCCATTGTAGGGGATCTTCTGTGGCTGATGCAGCTGTGGGCCTCGGAGATGGAGAGTTTCTGTCAGTTCTTAGACAAGAATGACAGTCCTCCCACCTATACAGTGGGGACTTGGCAACTTGATCTTAAGTCAAAGCATCCCACAGAAGATGATACAAGATGAATATACTGTGTTTTCTTCTTTTCTGCCCTTTTCCTCTTGTGTGATGGAGTCTTACTAGGCAGCCTAGGCTTACCTCAAACTCTCCAGCCTTCTGCCTCAGCCTTCCAAGGGCTGGGATTACAGGTGTCTATCACCATGCACAGCCTAGAACTAAGGGAATTATTTCTGTGTGTGGTCTCAGAGGATGGTGGTTAGGGTTGCAATGTAGCTGTGCCAACTTTGAATTCATATTTCTGCCTCTATGAATTAATTCTTCTTCTAGCTGCTACTGCTTTATCAATAACATCTTTCAAAAGCAACTTGAGAACAGAAGGGGCTTTCTGGGCTCTTAATCTAAAGGTGGGTATAGCCCATCATGGAGGGTATGTCATGACCACAGGCATTGTGTGGTGGCTGGTCACACTGTGTCCACAGTCAGGAAGCAGAGACAGATGTCTGCTAGCATTCCCACTTCCTCCTTTTTACTCACTTCAGAACCTCAGCCCACAGAACCCTGCCACCTACATTCAAGATACGTCTTCCTTCTGAAGCTAAATGTCTCTGGGAACACCCTCATAGGCACACCCGGAAGTGCATTTCCATGGCGATTCTAAATCCAAGTTCAGTGACAGTGACAACCCAAGCTTTGGGATGACCAGTGAGCACCATTGCACCCAGGAGGAAAGACCCAAACATTCTAAAAGGTGATATCACTTTCATCTGCAATATTCCTATGTCAATGCCAGAAAAATCAGGTCACTGCTGAAGAAGGTACAATTTTATGTTTATTTGCAAGTTCATAAAATGAAAACAGATTCGAGAAGCTCCACTGGCTGCTAGCTTGGGTCTGGAAAGTCACCGAACACAGGTGCATATAATTGTTCTCAGCTTCAGTCGCAGACAAGCGTCATTCAGGGTGACACTTACCCTCACACGACCTGACGGCAAGGACAAGGCTACAGATCTAGAGTGGCCACATCGCTCATCCAAAGACACAGGTGTATGAGGTCGCATGCTCTGGTAGCAGACATTCTGGTTCCAAGACCATGTTCTGAATCCCGTGCTCTCAAAATGGACAGGGATGGCCGTGGCAGAAGCATGCCATCTTGGTGGTAAAACGGAAGGGAGGGGGAAATAGGCAGGGGAGGATAGAGACAGAGGAGTTATGCCTAGAGCCAAATGCATGGGGTGTTCTGGTGTTTCTGGAACCAGAACCGTGGATGCCAGGCCCTGGTGAAATGGAAGTCTCACAGTACAAAGTTGGTGCTTATATGCGCATGAGCCATTCTTCATGGGTAGAACACATAAACAGGCCAGTCTAAGCTAGACAAGAAATCCATGGGTTCTCCACAAATAAACAAAATATAACTCAGGGCATAGGCCCTTAAACATTCAAGGTCAAACCTGGGTCCCCTCCCTTCTTCCAGTCTCAAAATGTGTGTGTGGGGGGGGGAGGCAGGGCTATATAAAGTGGCCAGTAGCATGAGTAGCCTTTTCCTCTCTCTGAATGGCAGTGAAATTTATACATCAATTAAGGTCCTTATTGCCAATTTAAAAGCAACCGTTTTCCCCAAAGCACACACAGAGACTATCATAAAAATAACTTACTGTTTAATTGTCTCACGAGCACATCCACGCCTCCTGCTCGGGCTGTTCAACTTGCCCTCAGTAAAACAGGGCTGATCGAGGTCTTAAAGGCGAGAGAAGCCAAGTTTTCTTCAGATTATGTGGCAGAATGCGATTTAAGAACTCGGCTGGAAACCTGGGTACTGGTCGAATCCAAAGAAACCTTTGCTCTGATTTAGACTTCAGCCAGCCCCACAGCCTAACATGTTCTGCCCTGTGGACAGTGAGAACAGCGGACTGCTTCTGTGCCTCAGGGTTCTTCCCTTTTAGTTTGATAAGCCATTGTGTTTAAAAACCAAGATGATCCCCAGGCGATGGTGGCACATGCCTTTAGTCTGAGCACTTACTTGGTGGTGGTGGTGGTGGGTACAGGCAAGTGGATCTCTGTGGAGTTCGAGGCCAGCCTGATCTATAAAATGAGTTCCAGGACAGCAAGGGCTACGCAGTGAAATCTTGCCTTGAAAATCCAAAAAGCAAGCAAACAAACAAAACAAAAAACAAACCAAGATGAAAGAACCAGGGCTCAGAATGTCAAAGATGTGCTGCCATGGGTTGGGGAGGTGGCCCATTGCGAGAAGTGCTTGAGGCGCGAGCGTAAGAACCTGAGCCTTAAATTCCCAAAAATGAATGGTCAGACATAGCGCATCTGTCTGTGACTCCAAGACTCTGAAAAGATGGGAGGCAGGAAAGGGATCTGCAGGTTCTCACACGACAGCTAGCCTGGGTACACAGTGGGAAAGAAAAAACCAGTACGAGACTTTAACAAGTCTTAAGGTGAAAGGTTCGAAACAATAGCAAGGTTGTTTCCTGACCTCCACATACACGGGAGAGGGTTGATTTAAAGGAACGTGCTGTCTACACAATATGGCCAGTTAGCAAACATTTTCATAGTGTTATTCTGAATAGTATGACCTGGGGACAGTGACAAGGTTGCAGAAGATGTTACAAGTGTCCGATGTGGCCAGCAGAGCACTAAGTGTACCCTGGTACACTTGGATCTGGAAAAATCGCTGGGTACAGGTGTATATCACCATTCTCAGCTTCAGCCGCAGACAAGTGACACCTAGGGTGACCGGGCATACTACCTCGACTGTTTTTGCCCATCATGTGGCTAAGATCGTGTTTCTGGAACCGGATTCTTTGGTCTTGCCAATTGATCCCAGGCAAGTCATATGAAGTCTGTGAAACCCAGAAGAGCAGGATGAGGAGCAGCCAACTCCATCTAGAACATCCAACATGGGACTGCTAAGAGGAAAAGATCGCCCACCCGAGTTCCTCCCACTGTTAACTAACGTTCCTGCTTGTACAGCTTCCAGGCTCCTGTCCAGGCTGAAGCACAGGGTGGCGGCAAGAGAAGACAAAGGCAGGGAGGTGGAAGACTACACTCGAACAAAGGCACAGTCAGAGTGACAGGTTAGCTCTTGGTGCACAAGATGGAGACACTTTCCACGTGACAGCTGTCTCAGGGTCGTGAGATTCCCAAGAGAGTCTCACTCGGCCGCATGCCTGCCTCCACATCTATTTTCATGCTTGCTTCAAGCCTTTAGCTGTGCTTGGGCTGTGAGTTCCCCACATAAATCACTGCTGCTCCCCCACCCCTTCCCTGGCCCTGCCCCATGAGGGAATCGCCAAGCACCAAAGGTCCTTCATAACACCATGATGTTTTTCCACACTGTCGTCGATTTGTCGTTCATGCTTGAGAACAGGGCAGGGAAGTCACAAACTGACCAAGCATGCTCCCCAATGCAAAAATCATGGTGAAAAAAGTTTCAGATTTTCTGTTGGGCTGCATTCACAGACATCCTTAGTCACGTGTGGTCACATGTGGCCTGTGGGCTAAAGGATAGACATGCATGCTGGAGAGCAAAGCCTCTATTGACCTCAAGTCCAGATGTGCTGGGGCAAAGCTCATGAGAGCCAACTATTACATCTAGGAACAATCACCTGGTTGTAGACCACAGACACTTAAAAATTAAATTACACAGAATTTGGGTAAAAAAAACAGATGAGAAAAAGATAATCCTTAACACCCCCTTTTATTAATTCATTCTACTTTTGTTATTTTGATGGAGACATTGTCTCATCTATTCCAGGCTGGCCTCACCTATGCTATGTAGCTGAAGATAACCTGAACTGACCCTCTGCCTCCTACTTCCAAGCGCTAGCATTGCAGGTGTGCACCACCACTTCCGGTTTATGGGGGGGGGAGAACCCAGGACTGTGTGCTAGCGGGACGAGTGTTCAACCCCTAAGCTACATGCCAGCTTCTGTCTTGCTTTTCTCATGCTCACAAGACTATAGTTAACACAGCTACATGGTAAACAAAACTAGGCAACACTACAGCTTGAAGTCACTTGTGATTGGAACATTTACACTAAAGAAATTAGCAAGCAATATGAGTCAGGGCTACTTTCAGAGAGGTAGGGCTTTTGGTTCGTTGTTTATCATAGACATGGTCTCACAGTATAGCCCTGGCTGGTCTGGGACTCAGACATCGTTCCACCACTGACTCTAGTGCTGGGATTAAAAGCGTGTCCCAGAATACTCAGGAGAGCCGGGACTTTTAAAATACGTCGTTCTTTGGATCTCTTTATAATGCCAGACCTGCCCCAGCTCAGCCTGCTAACCCCACCCTGAGACACATCTTGCAGCAGGACAGTGATGGCGCACGCCTTTAATTCCAGCACTCAGGAGGCAGAGGCAGGTGGATGGATCTCTGTGAGCCCAGTCTATTAAATGAGTCTCAGGACAGTCAAGGCTACACAGAGAAACCCTGTCTCACCCCCCTCCCCCCAATCTATGTTACAAGGAACACATTAGATCAGTGATTCTCAATCTTCCTAATGCTGAGACCCTTGACTACAGTTCATGTAGTGACCCCCAACCACCCAACCATAAAATTATTGTTGCTACTTCATAACTGCAATTTTGCTACTGTTATGAACTGTAATGCAAATATCAGAGTTTCCCAACAGTCTTAAGTGATCCAAAGGGGTCACAACCCACAGGTTGAGAAGCACTGCATTAGAGAATACTATAGCCACAAGAACAGAGAAATACTAATCCTACTTTATAGCCTGAGGCCCACAAGGAAGTCTCATTTACCAAGGTCCCCTGGGTACATTTAATTATCTGATGATTATCTGGATATGAGTCCAGGAACGTCTGATCTATGCCTTTCTCCAAGGCAGGCTTTAATTTCTGTTCCTCTTTCCCATGAGCACACAGGAACTGGCTGTACTGGACTTCCTGTATTCAACCTATGCCCTTTCCAAGTAGGTCATGACCTCAAGAGTCTGCAGGTCTATGCGTTAGTAACTACAGTGGCAGGCAGACTGGCTCTGAAGAGGGCAGGGGCTCTCTGCCCTCCCGGTCCACCGACCCCTCAGCTGCAATGACTGCAGCCTTCCTGCACTTGACTTTTTCAAGAGAATCAGCAATGTTTTATTTTTTTAAGACGCCTCACTTAAAAATGAATTCCAATTTTCCATCAATGCTTTAGACTGAATCAGTGATGGTGAGATGGTTACCCCCTCCACCCCCCAGGCTACCTGACTTCACCGTGGTGACTTGTGCCATTTGTTGGAATCCCTCACAAAGTTACAGGGTAGGCCATTCATTTGCTGCCTCCGAAGACTCTGAAACACAGCACAGAAAATCTGGATGTAGAGAGGGAGGGACCTTCTTCCCAGAGTTGCCTTTAGTCAATGGGTAAAGGGAACTGGTGGTCCAGCTGTCCCACAACCGGTTGGAACAGTGCTGAAGCATGTGTGAGGTCTCTCTTAACCACTGGAGATCAGTTCCAGCTGCCCTCACTGCCCAGTGAGCAGCCAGCTCCCCTGCCTTGTGCTGCCTTCCCTTCTGCCACTGACTCCAATTCCAGGAATCACTTCCAAGCTTCCTGCATCCCTGACTTGTGAACCCGGGACGGAGGCTCCATCCATCCATTCTAAACTCTGCCTAAAAACCAATTCCTTTGAGGTCGTCTCTCTTGCTTTCCGAGACAGGGTTTTCTCTGTGTAGCTCTGGCTATCTGGGAACTCGCTCTTAGACCAGACTGACCTCAAACTGATCTGCCTGCCTCTGCCTCGTGAGTGCTGGATTAAAGGTGTGCACCATCACCACTATGGAAGTTTTCTCTGATCCAAAGTATATCCTTGTATTTAAAAAAAGGGGGGTGGGGAATCGAGACATCAACTGCCTTCTCCCTAAAAGACAAGCTTTACTATTAAGATAAAAGGGAGGGGGTGGTTTTGACCCAATGAAATGAATTCCTGAAGACTACATTCCTTAAAGGATTCTGCTCCTGTGCACTGCCACCCCACCCGGCCTTATCAAAATGCAACTGACAAGCCACAATTTCTTCCAACACATGGATACCTATCTGGAATATTCTCTACTACACACACATCATCCCAGATACTGTTATTTTCCTGACCTAGTGATGGGATACAGACACATGAGCTGTACTAAGGCTGGGGCTACACAGCAAACTGTTTTAAAGAAGAGTTTTATTACTACCTTTTATTAATTTTGTATATGTGTACTGAAGGGAGGTAGAGGTCAGAGGACAGCTTAACAGGAGTTGGTTCTCTCCTACCACATGGGGTCTAAGTTCAAACTCAGGGTGTCAGGTTTATAGCAGATACGTTTATCTACTGGGTGATCTCACTGGCCCAAGAGTTAAACTTCTTAATAGAATACATTTTTTAAAAAATACACTTACTACTACATATTGTAGTAACAATGAGTGCTGTTTAGATAGGGTTGATGTCACAGGCTTATCCATACCAGGTCCATTACACACATGTCCAACACCCAACATTTCACAACGGCCTGGCTGTCCAGATCACTGCAGGCTTTCAGGATGATGCATCATCCATTGACATGTCCTATGGTGCATGCCTGTGCATGTGGGTCCCCATGTGGCATTTTGGGAGTGTAGCTTTCCTTTCCATATATATGTCCCTCTAGGTTTACTGTTTGAACTTGAAATACAGCATACTGGGGCAGCAAGCACTCTATCAAGGTTCAAAACCATGGGCCCTATCAGTGGATAAGAGCACTGGCTGCTTTTTCAGAGGACCTGTGGGTCAGTTCTTAGCATCCCCATGGTGGCTCACAACGTCCTCTAACTCTAGCTGAAAGGAATCCAATGCCCTCTTCTGGCTTCTGCAGGCACTGAACACATGTAGTATGTGGACATACATGCAGGAAAAACACCCACAATTTTTTCCCCTCTTTAGTATTTATAAAAAAGAAAACCACACTAGCCCCATTTATGTTGCCTTCCTACATTTACTTCCTCTGGATGTCTTTAGAGTTTGTTATTGGATTTACTTTGAAAGTCTGTTGGAACCAACACCAAACAATGATCGTTTCCAACTCAAAAGACCAGAAAGAACGAGAGGGAAGTTTACGGTTCAAGAGGTACATTTTAAAAAAATTATGTTTATTTAGGTTTTCTGAGTCAGCACATGTATTAAAGACTGATCAACATAAAGGAAATAAGACATTAACTGGACATCTTACGTCTCTCTAACCTCCAACAGAGAAGGTCAGGATTGCCACCGTTACCTGAACTCCAAGCTAGTCAAGCTGTAGACAGGCTATCAGAACGCCACAGAGCACACGGGCGTGCAGACGCAGAGGACATGCTAGCATTTGGCTCTCCCCTCTTCTTTGTTGACATCTTCCCATTTGACAGTCTGCTGTCTTTCCAAATAAAGTCCCAAACAAAAGTCTATGGAAACAACTCAGGGTGCACCTGACTGGACAGTCTTCCGAAGGAATGCATTCTAACCTGTGGCGCCTGCAAACTTTTTTTGTGTGTGTGTGTGTGTTCTTAAATTATTTTTTTTTGCCAGGATAAAGTTCAGATCAAGATGCACAATACAATCTGACGATGGTGAGGACCGAGTGAAAGAGCGAAGTTGAGCAGTAACCCAAGTTAAGGCATGAATGCACACACGCACACGTGCACACACACAGCACCCATGCTAGCACGCACAGAGGATCCCATTGATCACTCAAGGAGAGGCGACCTGGGTGTGGCCAGTAATCACAATTGCTAAGCATTCTGGAAAATGCTCCCCAAAATGGTAGGCTAACACATTTTTATCAAAAAATTAAAAAAAAACCTAAAACTTAACAAAAACCCCTAAGACTCTTTTAGTCTTTCCCAATGGCTCCTGAGAAGGAACCATGGAACAGTGTCAATAGCTGGTTCTTTAACCATTGGAAATTGAAGCTTTACTACGCATGTCTTTGGTAGTCATCACTGCAAGCTCTCAGCATTGGTTATCCTATGAGACAAGTACTAGACAGAAGGTAAAGTTACACAGGAAACTTTCTCCAACACTTTTTTAAAAACACCCTTTCTGAAGCACACATCGCCGTGCTTTTTCCTGTCTTCCTGGGTTTATCTTTAAGAGCAGAGCTTTGTATAGGGCAAGATCATGTCTACCCTACCCAACAATGGAGGATACACATTGTTTTCCTACAGCCGAAGGATCAACAAAAATTCACATTATTAATTATATCTGGTCGAATCAGAAGCCAATGACAAAAGGCACAGCAGCATGAGGGTCAAAGCCACATTCTGGTCACACATTCATTCCGTGGTCACCCGCCATCTGTCTCCTTTCCAATCATTCAAGACATATACATAAAATCCTAAACACTTCCACATTGGCCAAAAGTCTAGAAGTCTGTCTAGAAAGCCAGCACGTTTGACAAGAGAAAGCAGGTCAGAGCCCAGAGGCGCTGGGTGCTGGGTGTGTGGACTGGGTTCTGTATGAAGGCGAGGGCATCTGGGAAGAGACCCTCAACCTATTAGCAGCACAGTGGTACCCGAGAGTCTCTGTCAACATGACAGGAGGTGGAGCCACCGAAGGTACTGTTGCTCTCACCTGCTGAGGATGGATACTGATTTTAATCCATAGTCAGCCTGTGAGAGAAGGGAACTGAACCCCAAAGCGCCATGTCCGGGCCCAACCCACCTAGGACGGGTTTCCCGCAGTAAGGAGGCTCCTGTCTCTGGGGGCTCAGCAGCTGCTTCTCCTTCCTATCACTCCTGGCTTCCAAAGTAACACAAAGTATCCTAAATTCAGATGTAGTGTTTGTTCTCTTGGTCTTGCTGCCTACAGGGAGAAGCAACTGGATTATGCTAAAAAGTGCTGTGAGAGGAACATTTCGAGGGAAGGGATGGGTCTAGAGGAATCTGCGGGACATTGTCCGAGACAAGCCTGAACGCCAAGAACCTAGCTCTGAGAGGCTCTGCTTGCCGCACGGCAGAGCCTTCACTTTTGTGCTTCTAGGAGGTAACTAAGCTGATGGGCAGCGGAGGAGAGATCTTTACAGAATGGACTTGTGTGCTGGAGTATAAGCCGCAAGCCAGCAGAACTGTAATCTACAATCCCAGAAAACTCTTGTAAACACATACCAAATTTCTCTCGCAAGGAAAATAAAATAAAAAAAACTCAAGACTGTACCGTGAAGGAAGAATTCTTCTGCCCTAGCCTCAGAATTTCCCTGGAATGGTCATGTACCAAGAGGGTCAGGGAGTTGCTGGAGAAATGCCCGGGTTTAGCCTGACACTGAAAACCTACCGCCTTGACAGCACCAGCCTCCACCCTGGGTCTGATAATGGCACCATGGCCGGTACATCGCACACACACCTTAAAAATAAAACTTTCACAGACCGACAGTTTCTTCCTGGTCATCGGAGGGTAACATTCTCAGTGTAAGGTGGAAGAGAAGAGGTGAAGGTTCCTACGGTGGTTCTTGTCCTCAAGTTCTTAAAATGCCATCAAACACTATCATCCCATAATGCCTTTTTCATTCTGTTAACTCTTAAATATGCATTCGAAGGCAAAAATGGAGGTTCCTAGGCTGTACAATATTAAATATCTACAATGTCACCAGGGTATTTCCTTGTTCTTGGGAGTGTGTTCTGTGAGGAGTCGCTATTGGAGATGACTGTCACAAACATGAACTCTTAAAAATGACTGATAAATTAATTTTCAGTTCTCCGATTATATCCAACAGATTCACGTTTCTCATCATAAAATATACATTCTCTAGTAAGTTATTTTCATCCACGGCATATATAAATATGCAAACACAGGCAGGGAAAAGCACTTGACTACAAAAGCACAAAGTAACGGCTGACAAACAGAAATGAAGGTGGTAACAGAGCCACTCGATGTTCCACTCCAAGTGATTTGTGCTGAATGAATGGCAATCATGTTCAGAACCTCCTTGGTACTCTCCTGGCTTACTTATGATGGGCACCGTGAGTAGCCAGCAAGGCCAATGAGCTCCTTTGCTGGCTACGCTTCCTCTCTGTCAAGTGCCCCTTGGTCATCATGCTAAGATGCCACCTACACTTCAAAAATAGCATTTCCTAAGAGCATTTTGTACCTGGGAAATACGAGTTCACCCGGCTCAGGACAGCACAAAAGAATGGGGGGGGGGTGCCACCATTTCGGCTGTTACAATCTCATGGCCCTGCAGCAGAGCTCCAAGACAGCATTGAAGTCAGCCACCAAGATCACCAGAGGGAAGGCATCTACCTGCTCACGGCTTAGGTGGCTTAACTTGAAGGAGAAAGGGAAGGAATCGCATCTCAACAGGCGATAATTCCCACCCCATGCAGGGGGAGAAGCTACAGCTGTGTGATTTGTTTCTGTAGGCTGCTTTACAAGAGACACGTGGTCAATTTACATCAAAACAACCTAAAAAGTGTGTCTGTAGAAAGCTCTACAACTAGACATGTTGTGGGCATTGATTCATCTCACCTCCAATCCTATACTCAGAGTTAGTTTTGCAAAGGTCTGAACTGTAGTGCTCGATTCTTGGTATAGTTTGGTAAACTCCCCTGTGAACTGGAGGAGGAGGGTTACTAACAGCTCAGTAATTTCCTGCAACTTCACAGAGGAACATTCTAAAACAATATTTCCCTTCCTATTTTACAGACCTAAAAGCCAAAAAGAGAAGCCCTGGGGCCGGGCGTAGGGGGTGGGGTTTTGCACACTGCTTCTTATGACCAAATACCAGATAGCAATGTTCCAGCCAGGGAATGACGGACACGGAGATTCAAGTAAAACACCAATGGAAAGAAGTCGTCTGGTTAGTGTTGCAGGACCCACAACACCAGCTGCGTTTCCGACGAACATTCACGACACTATGAGGAAGGCAGCTAGACAACCTCAGTGCAAACACATCAGATCCAAATATGCCAGGAAGGAAGCCTTTGGCGTTGAGAAGGCGGCTCCATCAGAGTCCCGACTTGAAATTCTGACTAAGCTCATGCATTAAGGCTGGGAGGAGGGGTGCACCAAATGCTGCTGAGAGGACGGGGCGGGCTGCGAGGAGGTGGCTGCCGTGGGGACCGCGGGCTGCATGGGGGGCGGAGGTGGTGGCGGAGGTGGCTGGACTGGGCTCTGTGTGTTGGGAGATGGAGGAGGCGTGGGCCTTTTGAATTTATCAGGACTGCTGCTTCTCCGTGGCGACGGCCTCTGTAGGGAGGACACAAGAACAGGAGATCAGTTTGGGATATCAGTTCAAGCCCAACGAAGTCAGAATCGGGGCTGAGGAGGATGGAACCTAAGCCAACAAGGATCAGAAAAGCCATGGGTTCCTTCTTTATCATTAGTGGTTCCTGAACTAGCTGGAACAACCTAAACAAGGTAGTGTCCATCATACCTACGCCTGTGAAGTAATACAAAAATGATAATACATTTTTCATAGTCAAACACTCAATTGGGGTCCTTTAATGAAACAAAATAATAATAATAATAAAGATGACATTTTATCCCCTTAAACACTGTCACTCGTGTGCCCTCATTCCCCTCCCCATTTGGCTTTTTCTCACATTCTGAGGGGTCCCAGGACAACACCTTCTGCCTTTGCACAACACCCTTCAAAGTTCAGAACACTTGGATGGGCGCCCCATGTAATTTCACAGAGAAAGGCTCTTTGAATTAGTTTCTCTCCTCCATCCTATTCTCGCGTTTCTTCCCGTTCTCTCAGCCAACCACACAGCCACGTATGCAGGGCTACTCTCCCGAGTGGAGCATGAGAACCAGATGAACTTGACCCTCCTGAATCCAGGAGAGAAAACTAAATCTGGAATTCAGGGCAACTTTTGGGAAGGCCACTAAGGGTCAGTGAACGGCAAAGGCATTGAGAATTGTTATTTTTGGCGATTATGGAAACGACCGACAATGCTTTATGGTACTGAAGTGAAGACACTGTCCAGAGTTCAAATTACATTTCGTAGTGTGCAATTTCCACAAAAGATGAGTCACCCCATCTGGGGGTATGAGTTTCAACACCAGAACTCTGTGCCCAACTCTTGGAATACTGTGTCCAGAGGGAGAAGTGACCCCAAGACACAAGGTGGCAAAGGCGGGCGGCAGCCGCACTCTGTGAGTGAGGAGCTGCCGGCACCCAGCAAGGACACTTACTGTGATGCCGTGAGAGGCTCCCATGTGCTGAACGTGGAGGCCTGGAGAGTTATAGTAAGACATCCCGGCGCGGGTCAAGGAGGTTGGCGGTGTGAAACCAACCGTATGGCTCGCGTACGAAAGACCTGAAACATAAACAAGGGCAACGAGGTTCAGCATTATTTGTAGCTGGATTGTCTAGAGTCCTCTAGGGAACTTTTCAATAAAATAGATGTGCAAAGGTGTGGGGCCACTCAGTGGGCACGGTGGGGAGCAAGGGGCATAAAAACAAACAAAAACAACTATCGAGCACAGGAGTCGAACAGTAATCCCAGACATGAACGTGGTCATGGTCCAAATGACCCTTTAGATGGCGGCCAAGAGTTGCAGAAAGGATGACAAGAATGGTCTCTTCAATGGTGTTGGGAAAACTTCATATCCACAGGCAAAAACAAACATACATACAGACATACATTGTGGAACAGTACTTTACCTAGGCAGAGATGTGTTACATCTGTTTCTGCTGCAGAATATTACTTAAACTATGTGAAGGTGAGTTGTATTTGTTTTTGCTCAATTTGTTTAACTAAGTAAAGATGTGTTGCTGTTTCACCTTGCCTTCCTAAGGCACCTGCTTGGTCTAATAAAAAGGTGAACGGCCAATAGCTAGGCAGGAGAGGAATGGGCAGGGCTGGTGTGCAGAGAATAAGTAGGAGAAGAAAGCTAAGAGTGTGAGAGAAAAGGAGAAGGAAAACAAGGAAAGAGAGAGAGAAACCCTGCAGCCACCAGCCAGCCAGACACAAGCAGCAGTGGAAGTAAGACATACAGAAGGAAAGAAATGTCAAAAGCCCGAAGCAAAGTGTAGACGACAAGAAACAGGTTAAGTTCTAAGAGCTCGTAGAGCAAGCACAAAGTAAGACTGAGCATTCAAAACTAGTAAGAAGCCTCCATATCATGATTTGGGAGCTGGTTGAGTGGCCCAAGAGAAAGCCTGCTACCAACCAACCAACAAACACCTTTTATGTGACACCACACACAAGCACCAAATGGATTATGAAGCCGCAGGGCACGTCTGTGTTCAACAGTGGGTAAAACCTGCAGTGTGAAAACAGCCTAACAGCCCACCAGAGGCTGAGCAGACAAAGGAACCAGGGATACAGACGGTGAGTACTGTTGTTACAAAGCGGGAAATCCTGCTTTACGCACGAGCCCAGAGAGCACTACACCAAGTGAACCAGTCACAGAGTATAGTGATGTTTTATTTATGCTTTAATAAATACAGCTTGCTTGAAGATCAGAGGGTAATACTAAGCCACTAGAGGCCAGGCAGTGGTGTCACACACCTTTAATCCCTGGATTTGGGAGACAGAGGCAGATGGATCTCTGTAAACTCAAGGTCACCCTGAGCTACACAAGATCAACGCAGAAACAGATAAGGTGACAGTGGCTCACACCTTTAATCCCAGTATTAGGGAGTCATATGTCTTTAATCCCAGCACTAAAGGGGAATATAAGACAGGAAAAGACAGAGGCTCAGGGCTCAGTCTGCAGTTGCCCAGCCTTGGTAGAGGTGAGACTTTTCTAGTGGCTGTTTTGCTTTTCTGCTATTCAGCTTGAGCTCCAATATCTCTCTCTGGGTTTTTATTATTCGTGCAACAACAGAGGGACAAATACTGCACAGCTCCATGTATACGTGGAATCTAAAATGGCAAAGCAGACACAGGAGAATGGTGGCTGCCAGGGACCAGGAAGGAGGGGAGAAAGGCAAACTCAGCTGTGTCGGCGTGAGGCTTCAGCATAGCAAGATGCAAAGAGATGCTGGAGAGCACTGGGCCCACAGGTAACCTCAGTATTTATTATACACTCAAAGAGAGGGCAGATCTCAGGCTAAGTGCTCGCCATAGTTTAAAAAAAGAAAAAAGTCAAGCCCTGCCAGTTCATCCCTTTACAGAATAGGAAAAGAAGAACCAAGAGGAAAATAAGGGTGAAAATCAAATGTAAAGAAAAGGAAGAGAGATAATAACAGTAATAATTATATAGGACAACCGTGTGTGCATGTATGTGTAAGCATGTGCATGTATACAAACTTCACAACCTGAAAATGTCTGATACAGAATACAAAAGCCCCATACATGCCCATGTTCCCTGAAAGACGGCAAGAAAGTAACACCTATCAGGGCTGAGGAGGTGGCTCAATTGGTGAGGTCCTTGCTGCACCTGCATGAGGACCCGAGCCCTAGCCCCATCTCCCAGGTAACATGCCAGGGGGTCCCTGGGGCCTGCCAGTCACACAGCCTAGCTGAATTGGTGAGCTTCAGGTCAATGGGAGACACTATGTCAAAACACAAGATGGACAGCGCACTCCTGAGGATGATGCCTGAGGTTGTCCTCAGGGTCCAATTAGCCTGATTTGAAATACTCAGTGATTTAACTGTGGACAGTCTAAGAAGCCCTAGAGAGCTGTACTGAAGCTGTACTGGTCTGGGCAACACTTGACGTCCCATCAATCCAGTGCTTTACACCTTCACTCCTAGGGTCTAAATGGAAAAACTACACAGGGTGGGGCCTTGCTGTGGCTTCAGTGCGTCCTGTCCACTCTTCCACCACAGGCACACGTGAACGCTTGGTCCCCAGCAGACGGCATTGTCTGGGAAGAGGTAGGGCCTCAGAGGTGGGGGTAAGCAGAGGAGAACCTTAAGGTTTATACAGTGCAGCCTCACTTCCAGACTGTTCCTTGTCTGTGGATACAATGTGACCAGCTGCCTCAGGCTCTTGTCCCCATGTTCTTCTCTGACAGGAGGAGCTGTAACCCACCCTTTGTCCCTTAGGCTGCTTCCTGTCAAATGTCTGGCCACAGTGTAACTAACAGAGCCATAAAAACGGATGAAGTAAAAACACTAATGGAGAAGGATTTGGACAAGGACTGGTGTCACCAACTTTGTGGCTAGAGGCCAGGCTTTATTAACTATTGCCGCCCTGCATTAGTGGGAACAAGCTGCACCACCTATTTCCTTCCACAAAGATACGCCGAGTGAGTATCTTACAGGACTTTTCTGTGCCTTTCAGATCAAAGGCAAAGAGCTTATTTCCTGACTTGACAACGTCAGAGGCGCTTTTTGTTTGACAGATTTCCCATTTCCAATTGATTTTTGACACGCATTCACCAAGCGGTGCTCTGTGATGAAGTCATTTTGACCAAAGTGATCATTTAACGTGATGTTTATGATGCACTGAGATTGAAAAGGTCATCTTCAAATAACAGCCTGGAACAAAACTCTAATTCTGCTTCTTATGAAAGTAATGGTGAGACTAGGGGTGGGAACGGGGACATCCCACCCAGAGGTATAAAAGCTGTCTATGGGCCCAAGGTTTGGGTTCAGTCCTCATCACCAAAAAAGAAAGAAAAACAAAAAACAAATGAATAAATACCTTCAACCCCCACCCCACAAGAAAATCCAAGATACATTTAAAAGAAAATGACTCCTTAATTTTAAAGAGTGCTCAAGGAATCTCTTGATTAAGAATACTCAGTAGTTGAGAGCACTGGCTCCTCTTGCAGAGGACCTGGGTTTGATTCCCAGCACCCACATGGTGGCTCATAACCATCTAGTTCCAGGAGACCCAACCCCCTCTTCCTGACCTCTGAGGGAATCAGGTATGCATGGAACGCACACACACATATGCAGGCTAAAAATTCATACACATAAAAATATAAAACATTAAAAATAGATTCCTTTCATGAAACAAAAAATCCAGCCTACTTACTATTAATAATTATCCTAAAGAATAATTTTTATTATGTTAAACCACTAACCATGAATCTTCAAAGTCTATTGCTTGCTTGTCCATCCGTCCGTCCGTCCATCCATCCATCCATCCACTCTCTCTTTCTCCCCTTCTGATGCTCTAGGCCAGTAATTCTCAACCGTGAACACCAAGCCCTCTGACTCTAACCCTAACCCCAACCAAATCAATCAATCAAGGGAATCCAGGGCAGTCTTCCATCTGGTACTGAGCCACAAGGACATATCATTTCATCTCATTGTGCTATAAATCCCACCACTAGCAAACCTGACTGCTGTGACATCCTTAGATGACTGAAAGGCCTCAATAAGTTAGTGCTTTTTTTAACCACCTTCCCCAGACCCTATTGATTATATAATATTAAGTCAGGGGATCTTATTTTTCATTCTCTCTTAAATCTTAATAACCATGCATCTCACCTTTTGGCCCAGGAATACATTAGAGAACAAACACTAACAGCAGCAACTAACCCTTGATGAACCAGGAAATCTGCATACAGAGGCTGCTGAGCAGAAAATAGTCAGCATAGCTTAAGGACAGGGACACATTGTAGGAATTTCAACGGGAGAGATCAGAGTGTCCCCAAACCGCTAGGGAATCACACCACTGGGAAGTACTGCGGTTTCTGACGCCCACTGCTGAGGTCATGGCTGTCCATGGCGTTTATTGGTCACACTGTCCTAGCTTTGGTACCTGGGGGCGGGCTCCTGACTCTCTCTGTCACAGCCTTACCATTATTTGTGAGAAATCCTTCACTTTGCAAAGATGTCACAGACCTAGACACACCCATCTTTCCAAGTGGCCCAAGTTCCTTTTAACTGAGAACAGAGACAGAAACCAAATCTGGCTTCTGGATGCAGTCACTGTTATTGGGGACACAAAGCTGCTTTTAGACCTAGTTACTGCCCATTCCTGATTTAGACACATCCGAACAAGCTATTGAGAAGATCTTGGTACCATTATACAAACGCAGTAAGATTGCCTTGCAGAACATTTCAACAACAGAAATACTATTTGAAACCAAACTCTCACATTTGCTGGCCCCGCCCCACCGCTCAATGTCTGTGGTATTTTTTCTGATGGTTTAGAAATGACATGCCTCTAAAAATTGTTAGCTTTAAGCAAAAATAAGATATTAAATTAATCTCAACATGAGTTTGCATTTCTGCCTGCTACTAAGTAATCCTCCCCCATTACAATCCTGACTTAAATCTTCCTTTTATGCCAATAAATCAAAATATAAAGAGACCTTTATCATGGTGATAAAAGTGGAGAGGCAGCTAAGAGAGGCTTTCAGGGACAGACTTAAGGCCACTGGAGACTAGAGGAAGGGATTCTGATGTGGGAGTCCCCCCTGTATGCTGTGATTACCACTAATGAATAAAGAAACTGCCTTGGCCTGTTGATAGGACAAAACTTAGGTAGGCAGG